>JASAMX010014206.1:0-69779 GCA_030248175.1 Microlaimidae sp. YZB2_3 | reverse complement strand
CATAGGTGTTTTTGGTCAGGTCCGCTAGGGGGTCCACCCCCTGGTGGAAGACCAAAATTTTTGGGGGGTGAGAGGGGGGGGGGGGTCCGGACCCCCTGGCTTTTTAGGGGAGGTCGACCCCGGGTGTGACATTTCAAATTTATTAGGGTCAGGGGGTCCGATTTTTAACAAAGTTTTTTTAAATCAATAATTTAAGTGTTTTCAGGTCTAATATTGAATTTTATATACTAAAACAGCCTATTTAGGCCTAAAAAGTGTATTTAAACACTGTTTTTAACTAAAAAACCGTGTTTTTGACAGTAAATGAAAAATTATACTTCCAAATTGGTCGGGAAGGGTGGAGGGGAGTCAGCCTCGCTAGGGGGGTCAGGCCGGACCACTCTCGAGCTTTGGGGGGAGGGGAGCCCCTGGATTTTTTCTAGGGGGTCCGAAATTTTAGCTCTAGGGGGGTGGACCCCTCTGTTCCCTCTGACACCCTCTGACCCCTCTTATTTTTTCTTCATAATATTATGAATTGTTTAGAATTAATGTTCATAAAAAACAACCATGGACTTTTTCACAGAAGCCGCGGAAGTGTCCAGAGTGTAAACAAGAGTTTAAAACCATTCACAGAGCTAAAAAACACGCTCTTAAAGTTCACAAAAAACTTCTGAAAGAAAATGAATTCTTAGTAAGTGTAATAATATTTCTGTATAATTGTTATAAATAGTAATTTAAAGCTTATTTAACCCTAAAATATATTGTTACTTACTCATTTTATGCTAATGTTTTTATTAGGTTTTGCAAAAAAATTTGCAAAAAAATCTACAACATTACCTATTAATTGCTCAGAAAATTAGCGTCAAAAAAGTGGAGCTTCGCTCCTTGGAGCTTAGAGCTTCTAAAAGCAACACTATATAAATAACATTATTAAAATAATTTTAGCTTTAGCCACCTGTTGATCTTTTTAATGTGTTGAGTAACATTACCAAAGTAACGATATTAAAAAAAAACTTTGTATGCTAAAAAATTTAAATTATTTATTCGTTGCTTAACAGAATTTTAAATTGCATTCTTTTTGTGAAATCAAAAAAATTTATACAAAAATAATATTGCCACAATTATCGACAAAAATACTGCAAAAAAGCCTTTATTTGTTGGCAGTGCAAAAAGAATATAAATAAGAGGGAGATCGGTGCATGAAAATTTAAATAAAAAAAAGAAAAAAAAGAATGTGCGTGTTCAGACCTGTGCACTGCTTCCCCACCCTTGGGGATTTGGGGACAATTCCAAAACGCGGGGAGGGACACGTGGGAATTTTTTTTAAACGGGGGGGGGGAAGCAGGGGAAAAAGAACAAGGATAAAAAAGAAACAAATAAAGCAAAATTTAATTAAAATAGGTCTAAAATGGCTTGATGAAATGCATTAAAATAGGCTAAAAACCGCAAAAATTTCGCGATGATGGTGTGATAATAGGTCAAAATGGCGCTATAGTTTTTGGGGACTTTTTCATTTTGGGGTGGGGGGGCGCATATTCCGGGAAGAGGAGGCATTTTCAGACCGTGCAGAGGTCAGCATGTTTCAGTGCGGTGTTAACTAGTTTATTTATGCTTGGTATTTTTCTATAAAATAAATATAAATTTAAATCACGTGTAGGTTTAACACTTAAACATTGAAAACAGGCTAAAATTAACCAATAAAAGTAGCAGAATCTGCTACTTTTATTTAAATCAGGGCCGTAGCCAGGATTTCAATTGAGGGGGGGAATATTTGGGAAGGTGCTTTATAGATGCCCACAAGGGGGGTCTGGGGGGCGGGAGCTCTCCAGCGGGGTCAAGGGGCGGAGCCCCTTGTCAGGGGGGTCCAGGGGGCAGAATGCCCTCCGGGGTGGGAAATTTTTTAATTTTAAGCTCTTAAAAGGCACCAGGAAACCTAAATTTAAGTACCTAATCTTTATTTATTTCCTATTTTTTTTAATAAATACAACAGAATAAAAATATAAAATAAAATAGTTTTAGGTATTTTATTACATTTTAATTAAAAAAGAACAAACTTTTCTAAAAATAAAAAAAATCTTTATTTAATTTTAGTTAAGTATTTTAGTTTGTATATTTAAGTTTTTATAGTAAATGCTTAAGTTATTAATATCCAAAGTTTAAGTGAGTAAGTAATTGAAGAAGACGGTGTTAAAGTGAGTAACCAAAGCATTTACAATAAAAAATCCTAAAAAACCGCTTTTTATACCAAAAAAGTGGTTGAATCGTGATTTTCTGCTCTTTGATACTGCCGCTTTTATGCAAAATATTTATACAAAATAAAAATACAATATTTTTAAACTCACTGCACTAATGTTTTGAAATATAAATAATTCCTTTTTAAAATAAGAACTTACTCCATGAACCTAAATCACTCTAAATAATGCATTTTAGATAGCTTTAATACATTGCAGAGTGATATTGGAAAAAAAAATTTTTTTCTAATTTTTTAAAAAAACCAAAGGGGGACCCTTACAAATTTTTTTCCCTTCCCAGAATTTGAGGGGGGACTAATCCCCCCAATTCCCCCCTGGCTACGGTCTTGCAGATAAAATTCATTGTGTGAAAGAAACAAACCAAAATGGTTTGTTTTTTTAGCATTCAATAGTTCAAAGACTTCTTTCTAAACTATCCATTTAAAATTTCATTCAACACTTTTGTATTTTAGGATGTTGATAGTCAGTCAAGTCAGGTAGGTGATCAGCCTGGAGAACCAACAGATTTAAATAAAGGAGCTAATATAAATGTCGATGACGTTCCTGCCAATCCCAAAGTTGTAATAGCTAGCGACGAAAACCAACGTAGCAAATCAAAAACCAGACAAGACTCTGTACATTGTCTAGAAAATAGTAGGACGGACTTAGACTTAATTAAATCAAAAAAGATACTTTCCACCAAGAAAATAATTTATGCAAAAGAAAAACAAAATTATCATCCTAATGCACTTAAAAGCAATGATATTTATGCACCTGAGAAACCAGCTGGGTCAAAAAAATGGCCACATTCTGTGAAAGAAACGTTTGGAAAGACTAGCACGCAAAAAACTAAAATGGATAAAGTAACATCAAAAGTGCAATCAACACCAGATGCAAATAATTCCAATCTGGTTGGTCTGGGGAAAGAAAAAAAAATTATTCAAGCTGCGGCTGTTCAAGGTCATTTTAATAATATTTTTTCGTCATCAATATCTAGCTTTAATAATGAAAACACACAATTAAATGAACCTTTTGTGTTTGGAATAATTCCTGTTGAATCATCTCAGCAGCAAATACGCAATATTAAACCACATTTAATGTCCAGTGACGAAGGAAGCACTCCAGTTTCTGCAAATAAAAAGGGAAGACGATTAAATCAAAAAACGTCAAATTTGACGAAAAATTTATTAGAAGTTAGCCCATTATCCAATAGCTTAAGTACGGTTCCTTTAGTAACAGTGAAGTCTGATCTGTCGTTAGACAATAAATCAGAAATTGACAACAGGGAAATCGAGAACGGTAAAGACAGAATAATTGACAACTACAAAAACAGGGCAATCAATAGCTCTAATGAAAACAGTGCAAGGGAATCTCAATCTGAGGAAGTAACATATCAAACTCCAGAAATGTTACCAGATTTTATACCAATGGTAGAAAACAGACCTAGTTTGGTTCAGTCAGATTTACTAGCATGCACGTTGTGCAATGAAAAATTCAAGACAACGCATCGAGTCAAAAAACATTTGCTCAAAAAACACAAAATTATTTTGGATAAATCTGCACAAGTGCCTAAAAATGTTGACCTAATATCGAAGGACAATGAAGTGGAAAAGTTTAAACAAGTTATGATTAGCAACACTAATGAACTAAATGGAAATAAATTTTTAAATAAAAATAAATTTCAGACTCTTAATATTTTACCTTCTTTTGAATCAGTTGACGTGGAAAGCAGCAATTGTGTTCAGTCAGAACTTGAAACAAGTAATCCGAGTAAATGTGTTGTCTGCCATGAAGAATTTAAAACAAAACATCGACTAAAAAAGCATATGTTAAAAAAGCATGAACCGCAATCAAAACATCAAATACAAGTCAACGATTTGCATACAGCAAACGATTCTGATGATAAAATATTGCAAATTGTTTCTGACTTGGTATCAAATTTGGTCTCTAGTGTTTCAGCAACAGCAGTAGATGTTGCACCCAAACTGAAATTTTATGATGAATGTACATTGTGCCATGAAAAGTTTAAAACTGTACATAGGCTAAAAAAGCACTTTAATAAAAAACATGGTATTAATTTCGAAAAAAACAATCCAATTCCGCGGAAAAAACAATTAGACCATCAAATCGTAGCTGTATCATCAGATAAAATGAATTTTGATAAACATTATCTACCAACAACTGCTCAAATGCCTGCTGTTTTAAGTGTTGGCCCTTTGGCTGCCGCCTTGAAAGCTGGAGAAACAATTTTAAAACCTGATAATAGTTCAATTTTGAAAAAAACCACAATGAATCAGCCCGTAAGTGATAGTCGTATACAAGATAAACAAAAAATGCCATATACGGCTGAGGTGGCATCGCAACAACACAATGAAGACCCAATTCATAAAACTGCAAAAAAAGCTAGTTTTTGGACGCCACCGGAAAACATACCGCAAAATAACGCACCGACCGCTAATAACCAAAAACCAAAATCTAATTTTTCCTCTCTTTCAGCTACAAATAACCCTGTCAAAATGAATACGTGTCAACAGTTCAAAGCGGAAGAATTAGTGCTGATTAAAATGTTGGATGAACGACTTAAAACGACAGAGGTATTAATATTAAAATTTAGCACATTGTGTAATAAATAAATAAAAAGTAAAATAATAGAAATAACAGTATACATGGGCATGGCGAGGACTAACTCCCTTCCCTAATAAGAAGGGTTTTAAAAAAATATGTAAAGTTCTAACGATGTAGTATGATTATGTTAATCAGATTTTAACCTTTTCCTCTATATCCGGCTTTACTTTCCTCCCTCCTTCCAACCACCTTGCCCATGTTTGGATTACACTTTAGCACAAGATTCCTCTTATGCCCCTGTATGCATAGGTGGCCAGCCTCCCGGATTTAGGGGGGTATACCTGACCTGACCCCCGAAATTTGGGGGGAATATTCCAAAAAATTTCTTGGGGTATACCTCAAATACTCTATTTTTAACGTTTTTAGTACTGGGACCCCAAAATTTTAGGGAGGTGTCCGGGGTACCCCCAAATTTTAGGAGGGGGGTGTCGGCAATAATCGGGATTTTTTTTTGGGGGGGTATAACCCCCCAACTCCCCCCCCCTCTTTGCCCACGTAGTCCTGTATGCCCTACCCTTAATCCTGGGCTTATGATAGACATCCCTTCTTTCGAATATGGGGATCTTAGTACTAAAAAACGCGATAAAAGCCAGTACTGATAACCGTAAAGCCTACTTATGGGTATTTCCCATTTCCATAAACTCCGGGAAGCTGCCTACTTATTGTCGACCTACCAACAACCTACCGAGAGGTGTTCGACTTAAATCCTCTTGCTTCTTGCACCTTTTATAAAGCTTCACGCAACAAATATCACTATTATTTATATTGTTTTGCTTCGTCGTCTACAACATAAGATTTTTTAGATTGGTGACTTAACTGCTATTATACGGGCACCTTGGATGACAGAAAAAATAAGGAAAAAAATTATACAACGAAATGACTATATTACAAAAAACAAAGGAGATCAGTCAGAAATAGTAAAAAAAACCAAAAAAGATATAAAGTACTTGTTTGGTTTATTTATTTTAATATATAATGCAACAAATAATTCATGTTTTCTGTTAGTGTTAGATTCTGTTAGACAAAACTTTTGAATTTGAATAAGTAAGACAATTTTGATTAATTTTCTCATCTCAATATGCATTTAAGTTTAAAAAATTAAGAAGTTTAGAGTCGTATTATGTGACAGAATTTAACTTAAAAACAGCATCTTAACCAGTTTTTATTCAATAAATATGCATCATTTTATCCCGTGCTTGTTAAAAAAACATGGTGGGCTAAAATTTCTCGTTGAATACGGCCACGATTCTTATAGGTAATTGACTTAAAATGTTATTATTTTCCATAAATTCACCACAAACAAATAAACTAAATATAAATCCTGAGTGTTAATCGAGGTTTTTTAAGTGAGAAGTAATAATAAAAGTAAACTGGTTTTTAAAAAATGCTAGTTAAATGCTTTGTTATGGTAAGAAATTAAATTATTCCACTAGAAAAATTAAATTCTTTAAGGTAGAACGATACAGTTGCAAAAATTTCACCAATTTTCTCCAAAACGTACTCAGGAGTTTTCGGAAGTCCTGATGACGAAACCGACCTCCGTTTTTCAATTCGACCCCCGGGGGGGCCTAGGGGAGTTGCGACCCCCCCCCCTGGGGGGCATTCTGACTATATACCGATTTTACCTCAAAACCACCTCAAAATACGTACTCGGGGTTGAATACAGTGTTGAATAATGAACACTTTTTTTAATTAAAAGGTTAAAAACTAAAAAAAACTTTTTGAGGTTTAAAATTTTGCCCTGGGGGATTTAAACCTAGAGCTCCTGGATTTTGAGTCCCACGCTCTAATCACTCTGCTACTGCTTCTTCTGAGTTTCTTTCTTAAAAACTAGTTTTAAATAAACATTTCAAAATGTAATTTCCCGACGTCAAATAAAAAAAAAATACAAATGAAAGTTTAGTCATTTTTTGGAATTACTTTGTTTTCAACTTTTAACACAGCAGTTGTAATTCGTCTGAGCCAGTTTTTAAGTTTTTAACGAAATCTCTACTATAATTTCTTTTTATTTTTTATTTCAACAATTTTAGCAACAAAACGAAATTAAAAAACTTCAATAATAGGGATTTCGCTGAAACTTTTTGTGAGCATGTACATTTGGTGTATCTAACTTGAGTTAAATTTTTATTACGTAATATTAACTCTGGTTCTGTTAAATTGGGAAAAACTGTTTTAAAATGCCTTTTTTCAACGAAGCAAATCTCGGCATGGAATAGTCCACCAAAAATGTTAAGGATACCGAACTGACCGGAAAAAATACACTTTCTCCCAATATAATAGTTTGCTTCTGTCCGTCACGTACGGCACGAGTTATACACAAAAACCGATAGGGTATTCTAACTGATTCGTTCCACCTTAAGTTATACTAATAAGACTCGTGAGCAAGAATTTATGACATTAAGTTAATAAGTTTACCAAAAAACATAAAATTCAGAAATTTTAGAGTAGCTAGAAAGGGGATAGGAGAAGCTGTCAGCAGCATTTAGTGCTCCCGGGGAT
Organism: Microlaimidae sp. YZB2_3; assembly: GCA_030248175.1. NCBI lineage: Eukaryota > Metazoa > Nematoda > Chromadorea > Desmodorida > Microlaimidae > Microlaimidae sp. YZB2_3. The sequence goes on along the minus strand of JASAMX010014206.1, from coordinate 62,445 downwards.
TACAACTTTCTTCGCTTGTGAAAACTGTTTGTTTTAATGGATTATTAATTTTAGGCAGATGATTGAGCTCATGTGCAATCAGGAAAAACTGAAATACATAAATAAACATAATTTAAAAGACTTCCTAATTTGTTGCTACAGCAAATATCTTACCGCCACATTGGAGTGTCAGGAAGATCTAGAAATACTCAGCAGCCTACTTGACTGGGACTATTTCTTAGAAAAAACCAGGGTAATTATAAATAATAATATATTTTTTTTAAACTATTCTTGTTTATTTCGTATAATATTAGATCATTTTTATATAATTTAAGTGAATACTTTTTAAAATTTGTGTTCAAAACATTGGATTAATAATGGTTTTTCATTGGCTGCAAATTTATTCTGGCGCATTATATAAAAAATTAATTTCTTTAGGTAGACAAAATTTTACTGTCACGTTTTGGAGCCGTAAATAGAAAGTTTGGGGTCTTTGTAAAATTTTGAAAATTTGAATTTGTGAAACAGGTACAAGAGCTCAACACAACAAAATGATTTTTGTTCGACATAAGTTTTAGTGATTTCAAGCTTTCGGCTCCAAGTTCTTTTTTTTTGCTCCAAACTCCAGCTCCGGACAATTAATCCAATAGAGAGTAACTGAAAATATAGAATTTTGCAATTGAATGTTTTAATACAATGAACACTATTTTTTGGTTATCCCCTTCTTGTAAGTTTCAATTTTGTTCTACAATCTTTTAGTGATATGGAAACACACAGTGTATTCCCACAATTCTAAAAATAATTTTTAACTTACCTACCACGCCTAAAAAAATTAACCCTCCTCTTCTCTACATTTCAATACCCCTTTTAAACTCCAAATTTAACCCTCTCCACCACAACTTATGTACTGATGTTTTTAGTAATCTTAATTGTATCTAAAATTATATCTGTGTATTTTTTGGAAACTGTTTTTTAATTCATATTCTTTCAGATTGTGGCCATGCACTGGGGTTCCCTGCCGTGGGAAGCTGAACTGCGGAAAATTCATGGTGTTTTGGATAAGGCCCTCCGCGATCTCAACACCCACTTTAACAGCCTTAAAAAAGAGGAAAGAAGTGGAAAACACGTGGAGCCGCAACTGTTAGCTGTTCAGAATAAACGGATGGATATCTATGAGGGAAAAAGACGCGCGGGAGTGATAGCCAGAGCCAAGTATATTCAACAACGGGGATTGCAGGTCGCTCTGGCGCAGAAGGCCAGAGACATTCTTCCTGAGAAAACGACCTTCAACGAATTAATCAACAAATTGGTATAATTTTAGTATTTTCGGTTAATTCTTGTGCTCAGCGATTTCTAACACAGTGCTATTTTTACAGTGATTAATTCAGAAAAATTTTGTCGTAATGCAAGGGAAATCGCAGTGCAAGAAAAGTAAATAAAAAAGTCGATTTAAAATGGTTTCTCAAAAAAGCTAAGAGTAAGTGCGTACTTGTATGCCAAAAAATCGCAGCGCGATATTGTCGAAATTACGGGTTTCCACTCAATTTAGCAAGTAAGCTCAATAAACAAGATAAAAAATATAATATAGCGATTAATATTAATTAAAATTATTGTTTAAAAGAAATAGTTTAACCAACCGGCTTCAGTTCCCAAATTTTAACTAGCGAAAATTAAGCTTTTCTCAGTAAATCACAGTTTGGTTTTAAGTAACACTGTTTTTTCCCTGCTTCTCGCTAGAGAAACCCTTTTGCTTTGGGTTTTAATTTGAACCATAAATCGAGCAGGGAATTGCAAATAATTAGAGGATTATCTTTCTCCTTCCTCCCAACAACATCTTGAAACTGCTGACCACTTCCTCGCCCTAAAATTGAAAAGGGGAAGGGAAAAAACTAAAAGTGCTAAAATATTATTTATCCTTAAAATTTTGCCGTTTTTGACAGTCATACTGATTCTTGGGGATATCCCCATATTAGGAAGGCTGTCTACATACTTTCGATTTAGCAAACAAAATATTTTAGTCTATTGCTTGAAACTGCCATTCTGTTATATTGCAGTTTAATTTAAATAATTGACAACTTCTGTGATTTATTTTTTTACCAGTTTTCCTACTGTTTTTACACATTTCACTCTTTTGTATATTATTCAGTAACAAATTTTAGAAAAATTGGGAAGAAAGCACTGTTTATTTTCGTTTAGGATTATCCAGAAATCAAAGTGCTGTTTTCGTGGAACACCGATGGGAAACCACCTTGGATTAGTACTGAAATCGAGAATATTGAAAGTAAAGAAAATAAATTTCGAATGGAGAAAGAAATTTTTATTAAGGAGCAAACTAAATTGCAAAAAAAAGTACAGTTTGTAAAACCTCTATTTGTTAACTATTTCTTACAAAATTGTGTAATAGACTGACTAGGCAGAAGATTTGCTGGTGCGATAATCTTGCCGTTAAAATAAAAAGCAGCGAAGTATGTACGAATTCGTTAATATATGTACATGAAAGCCATTTTTGACACAATCAACACCCCCTCCCACCCCACCCATCGTGCCCATAATGTTCTTAGAGTCATTTTATTAGAATAATCTGACGTTCAAGATTATTATTAATTTATGTTTATGACTTCCAAAAAACGATCTCCAGCTTAAATACTTCCTTGGCTTTGATGGCTCTGATCCCCGTGATCTAGGCTAACTTTTATAATAAGTTTTAATTTATTTTCAAAATACGAAAAGTTTTATAATAATTATAATTATTAATTTTATTTTAAAAATACTAATTTTTAGTTAAATAAAGTTATTACTCAAAACTTGTTTTTAATTTTTTCATTCCAAAATTAAATTTACTTTAAAATTGTATCGCAAATAAACTTTTCGTCTCATTTATATTAATCTAAACCTTAGTTTCAGTCCAAAACGCATTTTACAACCAAAACTTCTAAAAATAAGTCCTTTCGCGATATGATCCCCTGCTATGACCAGTTTTAAAGGCAATAATGTAAATCTACGTTTTTTTGTGTTTTTTTTTCAAAAAAACAAAACCTATTTTTTGATGGACAGCCTTTCAAAAAAAAAGCACCAGCCTCTTGCTTGACATTTTTTATATTAAAAACTCTCTTTATTCGGTCTGGTATTTGTACGTATATTTTTAGTCTGAAAGCTTTAAATAACACAATTGTCTCAAATTTCTATCCACAAATTCACTTTTAGCCAGTGTATTTTTGGGCGTAACATTTTTTTAATATTATGTTAGTGAGCGATAAGACCCCAAGAATCAGTGGGTTGTAGGGTAGTGCATTTAATTTCGGCACTTTTTCGTTTTTCCAATAATAACTTTTCACTGTATAGCTTGATTTTCATGTTTGATAGCTCATTTTAAAGCTTTTACGATACTGCGTTGCGTCATAAAAAATTCACTACAAAACTTGTTTTTTTACTTAATTAAGTCAGTTTTTAAAAAAAATGGAAAATTGCCGGAATTAAATGTATGCATTTAATTTCGGCACTTTACAAACAATCGATTGTTTCTCAGTCAAAAAATCATCATTTTCAAAAATTTAAAAGCCTATCATTATCTCCAGACAGTTTTCTTTATTTTAAGCTTTTGCTTGTTGTTCAACGTGTAACTGGCAAAAAGTTACAGCTAAAGTGCTGAATGGTATCAAAATGAGGAAAATTTGGAAAAAAAGTGCATTTAATTTCCGCACTTTTTAAAAAGACCTCCTTAATCGAGTTTAAATGCAGTGCTATGACTCCTACACATTTCAACGTTGTCTTTTAACTATTTACAACTACAATTTAACACCCACCACCAAATTCAACCCGTTTTTACCTACAGCAATAGTGTGCCGAAATTACACGATTTTATTTTATAACGATTGCTCACCACAGACGCAATGTAGAACCACGGGGACTAAAAATTCGAAAAATAGAGTAAATTTTACCAGGACAGTTTAATTTTTAAACCAATTTATTGCGTAATCATGAAATGATCATGTTCTAAAAACGAGTAACAATTTTTTTTATTATAAATCACACAATTTCACATAAAAATATCATAACATAACAAATAAAAAGCTCACGACAGTCATCTACGTATAATTAGCTCTGATTTGAGCTATGGAACTTCGTATTACGTCCAGGATTACCAAAGATATAGTCCAAAATCAAAAACGCCCAATTGGGAAAAGTGCCGAAATTAAATGCGCTATCCTATTATTTTTAAAAAGTTTTAACTGAGTGTTACCATACTGAAGTTCGAAAATCTTAAGGACATTGGCAGTACTTATATATATTATACCTATAAATTTGAGGGGAAGAGGGGATTATAAATTGTTTATTCAATTTAAAATTAAAATTTGTTCTTCAAGTTTAAAAGCGAAACAAAACTTTTTAGGCAACGGGAGACTTGGATATTTTTTACAGTTACGAAGATAATTTGGCGGAAATATTGCTAAAAAAAGAGGTGTTGATCTATCGTAGCGGATGTCAGTTTGTGAAGACGCACGGCCTGAGCTCTTTTCTTCGCAAGGCGAGCCGTACAGGTCCTTTAGACCTCTCGGAGCTCCCGCTGGATTTTTGTCGCTCTCGCTTCCCGCCCCCTGTTCAGATCTGCCCGGTCCGTAACTTCCTCTCCCCGCCCAGTTCTGCGCCCGAATCCACTAACACATCGTTTTCTAAACAATCAACAATCGTATCTCAGGAAGAACCCGCTTACATGGTAAGTGCTTCAGCCTCATTTTTTTTAGAGAATCCTTTTTTAAAAATAATTAAAACTTTTTTTTTAATTTTGCTGTTACTATTTTCAATTTTTGCAGAATTTACATTACCCACAAAATATTGTCCATAACAAACTTTAGACCTTGTTACAAGTATGTGCGAAACTAATTCAAAAAATTGTGATTTTGGTTTAATAATTTTAAATTCAAATGATTTTAGTTTTACTCAAGAATACTTTTGTTATTATACTAAACTTAAAACCACTGGTGATCATGACCGCAACCAAGGGAGAACTGTACCTGCTGTTTTTAACCAAGCACTGGATAAAATGCATTTCTTTCTGAGTAATCACTGGATAGAATGTATTTTCGGTTAAATGCCCTGAGTTCCCCCTTCCCCTGTGGTTAAATCTGCGTTACGGGGTATTTTTAATATTCATAAAGTTAAAAATGATTAATGTTTATAGTTTTGTGTTATTATAAGAATTGCTTTTTAAGTTACTAAAAGATTTGTAATTGGTTAATTGTTTTAGAAAGAAATCTATTCCCGATTTAAGGTTGCAGTTGACACTGAATTAGCTAAAACAAAAATCGACAAGCTGACCGAATCAACAATGGCGATATTGTGGTCTCAAAATAAAGAAATTCACCAGTTATTTGAAGACCTGCCGTTTTACGGAGAATATTTTAAAGTATTATTTTTTTCTAATTTTTCTTAATAATTAAATAATTAAAAATAGTATATTTTTTTTTAACTTTTTTTCTCAAAGTCTCTTTGGACAGTTTATTCTGTACAGCGTTCAATAGTAAACCACTTTTAATGCAGGGAAAAAATTACCGTTTTTTACTAACAAATTTTTCTTGAATTATTGTTATTATAAGAGTAACGCCAAAATTCGACTGAATGACGAAAAACAGGAAACGATAATTGATTTGTGTACGAAATGGATTTTTTGTTTTGAATCAATGTAAATTATTGTAAACATTATAAAATAATATTTTAAATAGTACTCTAAAATAAAATTTTCAGTTTTGCGAAAGCGTTCACAATGAAAGTTGAGGTTTGCCTTCTTAGTACTAATTGCAGCCCTCTGCGCCATAGGTTCCGGTGGCATTCACCTTTAAAAGAAGATATAATACAAACACAGATCCCGATATTAATAGGAACACACCTCCACTACAGATTATTATGACGTTTTAAAACGCGAGAGTTATTACTTTATGGCGTTTTGATAAACCAAACATCCATAAATAAACGAAAGTTTTGACGCAATTTATTTCAAATCCACGTCTCGCTGCATTTTAGAAAGAGTTAACCTCATTTCATTCTTTAAAAAAATAATGTTTATCAAATTTTTAACGTAGGTACATGAAAAAGCTATTTTTCTTATACAAAAAAAGCATGCCTCATAGGAGTTTACTTATGCGTTAAATGGAGCTTTTGTGTCTGACGATCTCCCTTATGTTAAAAGTATGTAAATTTCATTTAGGATGTAATGTCAGAAACGAAAGCGTCTTACAACGAGCTGACAGCAGATGGCGAAGAGGTCTACGACAAAATGATGAAAGAGATCTGCACTGAGTTCGCGTGGAAACTAATTCTGGCACGAAAAAACTTCCTTCAGTTTCATAAGGAACACTTACGGGCAACGGTGACCCATTTTAAGCCCCGTTGCCGCTGCCTGACTACATGGGCAAGGGCAGTCTGCACCTGCAGCAATCAGAGTCCGCCAGCCCGTTTCCTGGCCGATGCCTTTGGGACAGACAAGCAGCCCTCCCAAAAGGTCAACTGCCCGCACTCGTCTATTTTCCGAATTCACATAAACTTTTTAAAGTCATTTCTCCCAACGAACAAAACATCATTTTAGTTAGGGGAGTAATCAGGAGTTAATTTCAGGGGAATGTTTGGGGGAAGAAAGAAATACGTGTTACGAAAGGGCGGGGTAGACGATGCAAAAATTGCTTAAAAACCTCTGGCAATGACGTGGTAATATACTTACTTTTGTGTTTATAACCTAATTTCTATACAATTTTTGTAGTTTCTTCTTAATTAATTTATTTCGTTATGTGACTTTTTATTATAAAATAATAAAAAGATTTTTCGGATAGGGTAGTGCATTTAATTTCGGCACTTTTCCCAATTGGGCATTTTTGATTTTGAACTATATCTTTGGTAATCCTGGACGGAATACGACGTTTGATACTCAAAATGTGAGCTAATTATATGTAGATGACTGTCGTGAGCTTTTTATTTTTTATGTTATGATATTTTCATGTGAAATTATTTGATTTATAAAAAATAAATTTGTTACTCGTTTTTAGAACATGGGCATTTCATGATTACGCAATAAATTGGTTTAAAATTAAACTGTCCTGGTAAAATTTAGTCCATTTCCCGAATTTTTAGTCGCCGTGGTTCTACGTTGCGTCTGTGGTGAGCAATCGTTATAAAATAAAATAGTGTAATTTCGGCACTCATATGCTGTAGGTAAAAACGGATTGAATTAAGTGGTAGGATGTTAAATTGTAGTTGTAAATAGTTAAAAGACAACGTTGAAATGTGTAGGGGTCATAGCACTGCACTTAAACTCGATTAAGAGGGTCCTTTTAAAAAGTGCCGAAATTAAATGCACTTTTTTCCCAAATTTTGCTCATTTTGATACCATTTGGCATTTTAGTTGTAACTTTTTGCCAGTTACACGTTGAACAACAAGTAGATACTTAAATTAAAGAAAACTGTCTGGAGATAATGATAGGTTTTTAAAATTTTGAAAATGATGATTTTTTGACTGAGAAACAATCGATTGTTTGTAAAGTGCCGAAATTAAATGCACATATTTAATTTCGGCAATTTTCCATTTTTTTAAAAACTGATTTAATTAAGTAAAAAAATACTTTCGTACAGTGAAACTTTTGTGACGCAACGCAGTATCATGAAAGCTTCAAAATGAGCTATCAAACATGAAAATCGGGCCATACAGTAAAAAGTTACATCGGAAAAACGAAAAAGTGCCGAAATTAAATGCACTACCCTATATTTATTGAAAAAATCTATTAATTGACAAAATATCCAAAAATTCTGCAAAATATGACTTTACCAGGCTTCAAAGTGAGGGAGATAATTGTTTCCCTGTAAACAGGTTTAAGTACTTACTACTAACTATATTTACTTATTTACTCATCAAGAAAATTACGTCTTGTTATTGAAAACTTAAAAAAAATTGACTTTTATTGAAATATTATTTTAAATCTATCGTGTTTTTAAAAGTTTAAGGTATTTTCATCTTTTAAGTGTTTGGTTACCGTGGTTCCTTTCTAAAAAAATTATGCTGCTATTTAAATACTTCCTCTATTAACGAATTAGATTTATTTAGGATTAATAAATCGAATAAAAAATTAAAATCTAACTGCCATGATCTTTTTGCACTAAATTAAAAAATAAGCCAAAAATTATTGAAATATTAATTTTTTTAATAAGATAATAATATCCTTTTTAGCATTTTAAGTTAAAGGTGCGGTATCGAGTCAAACTTTTATTGTCTTCGATTTTTGTTATTTTTGTGAAAACGTCACATCTGCTTCCAATAACCCACAAAATTTTTTCATCAAAGTATCTCCAGTGGTTCAGGAGATAATGTCCCTCCAAAAATGGCGTTTTTCGACAATTCTGTTTTTAAAGATTCCTCAATGGGTATTAAAATTTAAATTACAAAATATGCACTCAAAGAAAGCCGCTACCTTCTACCTTAATTTAATACCTCGATCGTTAAGATTGGTACAGTATTTGTCGAGATATTGCGTTTCTTGTACAAAAAACCGGCGTTTAAAAAAAAAACAAACGACGGCAGCATGATGGGCGTAGCCAGGATTTCGGAAAGGTTGGTCCAACCCTGAACAAAATTTCCGCATGGTTTGGGGGTCCAAATCTTAAACGTTACAAAAGGGCTAAAAAAAATTTTCGCGCTTCGGGTGCAGTGTTTATTTCCTTGTTTATTGGACATGTTTTAATATTTTCCTAATTATTCAATAAGTGAATAAAACAAAAAAAATTTTTACAAACAATTTAATACCTTAAAACTTTTGATTTTCAAAACATTAACAACTGAAAAATGAGTACATTGAATTACAGCTGAGCAATGCAAAGTGCGAGAAAATGTTTTAAAAATTACTTCTCCTAACCTTTAAATTTTTAATCACACTATATAAAAATCTAAGGGGGTCAGCGTGGTCGTATCAAGATTAAAAACAAAGTAACACAAATTTATGTTTCAATTGGTCCCACCAATTAAAACATTAAGAAAGGGGTGGATCCAGCGTGGTCATACCAAGATTCAAAACAAAGTAGCACCATTTTGGAAGTGGAGACTATAAGTAATCGAGCGCTGAGCGAAGGGAAGCGCGAGAAAAAATTTTTAAAAACTGGCAGTTCTAGACCCTCAAATTTTGATCCTTGACGACCCAAAAGAGGAGTCTAACCCCAAATTATTCCCTTTTCCAACCCAAAAGGGGGAGTCTGGACCCACTAGACCCCACTGGCTACGCCCATGGACGCCAGTGATTTGATTAAGTTTGCCCAATATTTTTACCGTTACTTCGTATTTTTGCAAAAAAATCGTGGGTTTTTTTTACGGGAAACGCAATTGTCTTGACAAATATCGCACCAATCTTAACAATAAAGGTATCAAATTAAAGTAGAAAATAGCCGCTTTCTTTGAATGCATATTTTGTAATTTAAATTTAAATACCTATTGAGCAATAATTCCAGTACGGAATCGTCGAAAAACGCCATTCTTGGATTATCTTCTTAAGCACTGGAAATATTGTGATAAAAAAATTTTTGTGGGCTATTGGAGCAGGCGTAAGATTTTTACGAAAAATAATCAAAATCGAAGACAAAAAGTTTAACTCGGTACCGCATCTTTAAGGTAATTGGAAAACATTTTTAAAAAAAATTATTTTACTTTTTAGCGTAAACTTGTAAACAGATATTCACTGTAGATTATAATAAGCTTAAGATTCAATTTGAGTGCGTTAATAGACGTGTGCGAACTTTAAGAGTAACAAGACCAAGAGTCCTGAAGCAAAAAAATCTCAACGTTCACCCAGTGTTGAGCCAATCGATAAATCACCAGCCGCAAACAAGATCAGAACACAGGCCAGTAATGATGTGAATCCTAAAAAATCCGAAAGTCTCTTTGATCAAGCTTACATTCCAACGAAATCTGGTAAAACTTTTCCTCGAAAAGGAACTATTCTCGACAAGACTGTCAACGTTTTGGACCCATCGTCTACCGTAACTAATCAAGAGGTAAAATAGTTTCTTTAAAAAGTTTCTAAATACAAATTTTGTAATAAACGATATAAGTTTTTGGTAAAATAAGCTTTTTTGCGAAGTTTTATCAAAAGTCGTCCATCAGTAACGTTGTTTCAAATATCCGTCAAAATATAATTATTTTGACTCCCAATAAATCTTTTTATTTAGGAATCGAATAAAAAACGAGTAACTACACGAAGTAAATCTCCCAACAATCGAAAAAAACCTAAAGTTGTGTCTTCTTCGCCTTCAAATGTGACAAAAGAATCAGAAAATTCTAACTTAAAAACGGCAAAATTGAAAATTTCGCCGTCTCATTCGAATATTGCATCTGTCAAATTGTCGAACCGAACAAAAGAACAGGGTTCAGGATTAAATTCTTCCCCGAACAACAAAGACAATAGAACTTCAGTGGTCCATAAGGAGCGTAGGTCTGAACGAAAAGAAACTGATAAGAAAAATTTTAAAAATATTCCGGAAAAAAGAACTGAAAAAAGTAGAGCTTTTATTTCCACAGAAGAGAAAAACAAGAGAAAGACAATCCATTCCGACGAGTCCCGTCGCTCATCTCAACTGACATCAAGCAAACAGGTAAAACAGTTTCATAAATCCTAAGTTTTTTTGTATTATTAATTTGTAGTACCAGTTCCGAAAAGTTTGGGAACTTGGAGTCAAACGTCAAATATTGGTTTAAGTTTAGTAGATTCAGTGTTGAGCTAGGGTTTTAGTGATTTCAAACTTTCTAGTCTAATTCTGTCGGCTCCCTACAAATCCATTTTTAAACAAAAAAGTAAAATAAATATTATTTAGAAGTTTTTTAGGGCAAAAATGGTTTTTAAGCATAACAAAATGCTTATCATTGGCCGAAAATTTTAAACAATAATTGCTTTTTTAGCCTTAATTTATTTGTGTGATATGAAGAAGAATAATAGTTTCTACTTGGCTCATATAAAAAAATATTTATAACGCAAAATTGTTTTCGGATTTGCAACAACGAGAGTATTAAAATCTTTTTTATGGGTGCAATTAAATTTTTATTGCCAATACTTGTTAACTATCTTTTTATGAATAATATAAATATTAAACTTTTTATGTTAAAAAAATTTAGAAGCGATCAGAAACTATTAAAAAACGCAGCAATTTATCTGACGCAAAATATACCGCAAGTTCGGAACTTTGTAGAAAGTCGATTAAATTAGAAAATAATCCTGATGACATGAATTTCAATAATCCGGTTGGAAATTATCTCAAAACTGTAGTAAAAAAAGAACCAGAATATGATAAAACGACAAAAAATAAGTTGGTGATTGAACCAACTTTTATGAAATCGCCTTCCAAATTTGAACGAGACAAGGAAGATGTAAAAATTTGGATGGACGTCAAGTGTATAGTACGATACTTAATTAAGAAAACTGTAATCACTACAGAGAATCTTATGCAAGCAAACAACGAAGTAAATTCAGAATCAGGTTTTTGTTATGAAGATTTAAGTTCAGATGAAAATGAAGAATTAAACCTGAATCAAAACTTAGGTGCAGTTTGCGTAGATTTTGAAGACATAAGCTCTGGGGAAGAAGAAATACAAAAAGAATTACCAGCAGAAACACGACAATGGAAAACTTCCATCAAGAACACTCAAACCAATACTTCATGCCTAACCGCGGAAATGCAAATCTATGAAAATAATTACGAAATTGATTATATTGAAGAGAGCTTTTCTGACGACGACGAAATGATTGTTTTGGATGAGGTAACGGAAGACGATGAAACGGAAAGTACTGAGGAAAGTTCTCTACAGCAAGTACAAAAGGAATACGATGAAGAAATGACAGCTGATTTCACCAATACAGCAAACGGGACGAATTGCATAATTCCGCAGCAACTTCTGGGGAGTAATTCCTCAAAACAGGGGGGATACGAAATTAAAAACCATTATGGTACGGTTGAACAAGCGGATATAGCGGATGTCAACAGTAATGACATCTTACAAGACGTTCAGATTTTATTAACGGAGTTAATATCGAATGTTATATAAAAGTCGTTTATTCAATATATTTATTATTGCTGGTGATCTAAATATTGTGATATTTAACCAAGCGGCGTCCAGATTCAAATCAAATAATCTTTAATTTTTGATTTAGTTTGATCCATCTTATTTGATGAAGGTGAAGAGGTTAAATATGTGTAATAGTTCGCACGTTATTTTATATCTGATTTATGTTGTGTTTACTAATTTTTAACTGAATACTAAAAATGATGTGCTTCAGATGAAAATATTTTGTATTTGCAATAATGTCAAAAAATTAATTAAATTAATGAGTATAATAATATAGCTTATGAATCCATTTTGAGGAAACAAAAATCTATTTATATTTCGTAAGCCAAAAATGCGACAGTTTATAATTACCTTAAATTCCGAAATTTTGTTTTAACTCTATTCAGCATTAACTGTTATTCTCATTCTCTATATACTGAGTTTTTTGTTAAAAAACTTTGTTGTTGTTGTTGCATTGAAACTTATCTCCCCTATGCTGATTATGCAAAAGGCAGGCGCTAAGACAAGCCAGGAGGGGCGAAAAAGTTTCACCCCTATGATTGGGACTTTTCGTCCAACATTAATAACGTTGGCAACCTTTACCGTTAGAGTGTTCACTGCATGCAGTGTTCACTCATTCCGAGGTCATCGTCTTAAGGATTTTTTTATGTCGCCTGATATTGATCTTACAATTTAACGTCGTACATGGGCAGAAACTTAGTATAAAGATACTCCAGCTACTTTATAAATCGTAAATCGTTAGGGGTTTTTTTCTTTTGCCACCAGATAATATGATTTTATGCTTCAATTACACCACAAATGTATTGTTTTTTTGTATTTGGTTTTTTCGTTTAACATTAGTCTCTTGCTGTGTCACTTTATTGGTGAAGTGAATTTTTCTTAATAAAAAATTAAATTAACAAAATTGTTAATTTTTTGCATTGGTGCCCCACTTACAATAGCGAACAGGAAATATTTGCCCAGGAGTAAAAGTCAAAATCAGACAAGAGGGTAAATCCCTGAGGTATATCTCAGGAAAGTTTTTAAAGGGTTATGATTTTGGTAAGGTCAAATTAGGAGGTAAAGGTATTTAAAAAAAACAATTAAAACCGTTAATAAAACTACTTTAAAATGGTAAGGAATTTAATTGAGCATTAAAATATTGAGACTCGTGAACAAACATTTCACTGTGTTAAATTAACCAAAACGACAAAATCCAGACTATTTTAAAGTTGTTAAAGAGGAAAGTTTAGGGGGAAAGGAGGATCATTCCCAAAAAGCGAGGGTATATACCAACCTCAAAAACCTGTTTTTTTTAGTTTTTAAATAAAAATTTTTAATATAATATTGCAAGATTAATTTTTTTCCTATGCCATTTAAAAAAATTAGAGCCACTAATGACTAAAATCAAACCGAATGTGTTTTTGGCTTTTTTGTTTCTGGGGAGTTAAAATAGGAGACCCTGAAGTAACCAATCAAATCGTAATCAAAGTAATTTACCACAACGTAAGTTATATCAGCTGAGCAGAATTAATGAATGCTATAGGTATTAATTTGATATAACACGCAAAAATTAATTTATGGCCATATATGGGCATAGCTGGGAAAATTACCCTCCCCCCTCACGCCTCACCAATTCTGAGATGTGGGTTTATTTACCCCCATCTCAGAATCCGAAAAAGAAATGCATTTCCAACAAAAAAAAACTAGACTGGTTTGTATAGTTTGTTCACTAAATAAATATATAATTTCTTTATGATATTTTTACCATTAACCCGTTCTTGTGATTGCCTTTTCCTCGGTTACAACCGTGAAACCTTCGTAATACCTATGCCGGACCTCCGTCATACATATTTTTTTGCCCGAGTGGTACCCAGTGAGCGAGCAAATTGAAATGGTTAAAGCTAGTGTGTTACGGAGGATAGTTCATGTTGCAAAAATTTGCATATTGCTACCGTACAGCTTTAATCATTTCAATTTGCTCGCTCACTCGACACTATTCGCGCAACAAAATTATGAATGACGGAAGTGCGGCATAGGTCATGCGTAGAATTTACCGCGGTCAGGTTTAGGTACATTTGTCATACGAAAATCCACCACTGTTAGACGAAACGAAAATCCACCACCGTTAGACGAAAGGCTCACCTTTGTCGTACGAAGGTTTCACGGTTGTAATGGGGGAAAATGCCATTACGGAAACGGGTAAGGGTTGGTTTATACTTATGTAAAAATGTCCTTTAGACAAAGTCCAAAGGACAAACACAGCGTATAAACGTATGTAAACACGTCTTTACATAAGTATGACGTTTTTACATAAGTATGAACCAACCCTAACTGAACGTCTGGACAATATAAAGGAAACGTTCATCTAATTTACATCGTGCACTTTCATCCGAAACCCATGTTTTTCTTGCTAACTTACTGCGAGGATGAAATCGCGCCTTTTTCTGCTCGATTTTTAGAGCATTTTTTAAGGTTTTCATATCATTTTTATGAAGTTATATTTAATAAAACATTAAATTAACTGATACCAAGAAATGATGACTAATACAATAATATTACTTTAAAGAAATCAATCATTTCCCTGCCAAAATATATTTACTTAAAATTGTCTGGTGTAATGTCGGTAGTAGGGTTGTAAAAAGTAATGATTTTCGATTATTTTAAGTAAAAGTAAAAGTAATTCGAAAATTTTAATTTAAGTAAAGTAAGAGAAAGTAATTTGTGATTTTTTTATTTAAAAGTAAAAGTAACAGCAAAATTTTATTTAAGTAAAGTAAAAGTAAGACCTATTTTTTTAAGTAAAAGTAATAGTAAAAGTATAATAAAAGTAAGTAACGGAGCAAAACGCCCGTTTTTGGAGCTCCGGAGCTCTGTCTCAATGTTTTGTTGCTAGTTTTCTATATAAATTTTCATTTTAACAAGTTTTTGGTCTAAATAAATGGTGTTTAGCGTGTTATGGCTTAAAAAACTTTCTGCCACTCATTTTTCAACAAGCCGTAGGAAATTGAGTCCTTGAAATTACTTAAATTTTACTTAATTTATGTATTTGCTAGAAAAAATCAGAGTAAGAGTAAAAGTAATTGACATTTTAAAAGTCGAGTAAAAGTAATCGAAATTTCAAAGGTCTCGTAAAGGTAATCCAAAATTTCTTACTTTTATTAGGGTAGTGCATTTAATTTCGGCACTTTTTTGTTTTTCCGATGTAACTTTTTACTGTATGGCCCGATTTTTATGTTTGATAGCTCATTTTAAAGCTTTCACGATACTGCGTTGCGTCACAAAAGTTTCACTGTACGAAAATACTATTTTTACTTAATTAAATCAGTATTTAAAAAAATGGAAAATTGCCGAAATTAAATATGTGCATTTAATTTCGGCACTTTACAAACAATCGATTGTTTCTCAGTGAAAAAATCATCATTTTCAAAAATTTAAAAGCCTATCATCATCTCCAGACAGTTTTCTTTAATTTAAGCTTCTACTTGTTGTTCAACGTGTAACTGGCAAAAAGTTACAGCTAAAATGCCAAATGGTATCAAAATGAGCAAAATTTGGGAAAAAAGTGCATTTAATTTCGGCACTTTTTAAAAGGACCCTCTTAATCGAGTTTAAGTGCAGTGCTATGACCCCTACACATTTCAACGTTGTCTTTTAACTATTTACAAATACAATTTAACATCCGACCACTTAATTCAATCCGTTTTTACCTACAGCATATGAGTGCCGAAATTACACTATTTTATTTTATAACGATTACTCACCACAGACGCAACGTAGAACCACGGGGATTAAAAATTCGAAAAATAGACTAAATTTTACCAGGACAGTTTAATTTTTAAACCAATTTATTGCGTAATCATGAAATGCCCATGTTCTAAAAACGAGTAACAAATTTATTTTTTATAAATCACATAATTTCACATGAAAATATCATAACATAACAAATAAAAAGCTCACGACAGTCATCTACATATAATTAGCTCTCATTTGAGCTATCAAACGTCGTATTCCGTCCAGGATTACCAAAGATATAGTCCAAAATCAAAAATGCCCAATTGGGAAAAGTGCCGAAATTAAATGCACTACCCTAGTTTAAGTAAAAGTAAGAAATTTTACTTAAACTTTCTTACTTTTAAACTAGTCGGTAGTCTGAATCGCTCTATGGTGCTCCCATGATATGATACCCATTTTAATTAAAATAAGAAACAAAAGAGTGGTACGGTGCCATGGAGTTAATTTGCCCGTGGTGATCTCGCGCCACTCAAAGGAAATGAAATACTAACTTAGATGACAAAAAATTTCAAATTTTGTTTTCAACGTTTGCCGCGTGGCCAAGTAGATGGCGCTGGGAAATAGAACAAATTTCGTGCAACCAGCGAGTGACATAAGACACCTTTCTTCGGTTTGCGTGGTTGAATTTCTTTTCTGACTTGGCTTTGTTTGGTGCTGCTTGAAAATACAATATAAAGCTTAATTAAAAAAACTGCCCCAAACAAGTTGTGTAAGTTTTTTGGCTATCCTATGCAGAAGTTGGTATGTAGAAATACGAAGTTTACGATATGAGAGTTAAAATAATAATACCAAAAATATATAATATATCGAAAAATATGCAACTCCTGTATAAAAAATAAGTCAAAGTAGGCCATTATAACGAGCCTCTCCATTTAAATGGCACCCTCCATTATAATGGCATAGTAGTCATTTTAATTCGGCGAGTTAAAATGGAGAGGAATCCATTATAATAGCCATTTTATTGATTTAATTTCACTTCATATATACTTACAAGCGTAATACTGTCCGGGTCGCACGAGTTTTTTCGTGTTGGTTTAATACTGTCCGAACATGGTAAAACAGTGTTACACATGTGGGTAGTGCATTTAATTTCGGCACTTTTTTGTTTTTCGAATGGAGCTTTTCACTGTATGACCCGATTTTCATGTTTAATAGCTCATTTTGAAGCTTTCACGATACTGCGTTGCGTCATAAAAGTTTCACTGTACGAAAGTAGTTTTTTTACTTAATTAAATCAGTTTAAAAAAATATATGGAAAATTGCCGGATTTAAATGTGTGCATTTAATTTTGGCACTTTACAAGCAATCGATTGTTTCTCAGTCAAAAATCATTTTCAAAAATTTAAAAACCTATCATTATCTGCAGACAGTTTTCTTTAATTTAAGTTTCTACTTGTTGTTCAACGTGTAACTGGCAAAAAGTTACAGCTAAAATGTCAAATGTATCAAAATAAGCAGAATTTGGGAAAAAAGTGCATTTAATTTCGGCACTTTTTAAAAAGACCCCTTTAATCGAGTTTAAGTGCAGTGCTATGACCCCTACACATTTCAACGTTGTCTTTTAACTAGGGTAGTGCATTTAATTTCAGCACTTTTCTAAATTGGGCATTTTTGATTTTTGACTATATCTTTGGTAATCCTGGACGGAATACGACGTTTGATAGCTCAAATGAGAGCTAATTATATGTAGATGACTTTCGTGAGCTTTTTATTTGTTATGTTATGATATTTTCATGTGCAATTGTGTGATTTACAAAAAATAAAATTGTTACTCGTTTTTTGAACATGGGCATTTCATGATTACGCAATAAATTGGTTTAAAAATTAAACTGTCCTGGTAAAATTTAGTCTATTTTCCGAATTTATGTCCCCGTGGTTCTACGTTGCGTCTGTGGTAAGCAATCGTTATAAAATAAAATAGTGTAATTTCGGCACACATATTGCTGTAGGTAAAAACGAGTTAAATTAAGTGGTCGGGTGTTAAATTGTAGTTGTAAATAGTTAAAAGACAACGTTGAAATGTGTAGAGGTCATAGCACTGCGCTTAAACTCGATTAAGGGGGTCCTTTTAAAAAGTGTCGAAATTAAATGCAATTTTTTCCCAAATTTTGCTCATTTTGATACCATTTGGCATTTTAGCTCCAATTTTTTTGCCAGTTACATGTTAAACAACAAGTAGAAGCTTTAATTAAAGAAAACTGTCTGGAGATAATGATAGGTTTTTAAATTTTTGAAAATGATGATTTTTTGACTGAGAAACAATCGATTGTTTGTAAAGTGCCGAAATTAAATGCATACATTTAATTTCGTTAAAACTGATTTAATTAAGTACAAAAACAATCTTCGTACAGTGAAACTTTTATGACGCAACGCAGTATTGTAAAAGCTTTAAAATGAGCTATCAAACATGAAAATCGGGCAATACAGTGAAAAGTTACATTGGAAAAACGAAAAAGTGCCGAAATTAAATGTACTACCCTACTACTATCTACAACTACAATAATTTAACTCCCGACCACTTAATTCAACCAGTTTTTACCTACAGCAATATGTGTGCCGAATTATACTATTTTATTTTGTAACGATTGCTGACCACAGACGCAACGTAGAACCACGGGGACTAAAAATTCGGAAAATAGACTAAATTTACCAGGACAGTTTAATTTTTAAACCAATTTATTGCGTAATTATGAAATCCCCATGTTCTAAAAACGAGTAACAATTTTATTTTTTATAAATCACACAATTTCAAATAAAAATATCATAACATAACAAATAAAAAGCTCACGACAGTCCTTTACATATAATTTGCTCTCATTTGAGCTATCAAACGTCGTATTCCGTCCAGGATTACCAAAGATATAGTCCAAAATCAAAAATGCCCGATTTGGAAAAGTGCCGAAATTAAATGCACTACCCTATATAAAATGAAATTAAATCAATAAATGGCTATTATAATGGCTTCCTCTCCATATTCATTCGCCGAATTAAAATGACTACCATGCCCTTATAATGGAGAGTGCCATTTAAACGGAAAGGCTCATTATAGTGGCCTACTTTTCCGTACTTTTTTATATATGAGTTGCACATTTTTCGGTATATTATATATTTTTGATAATACTGAGAATATACTTGTTTTAACTTTATCTACGCTTTTATAATAAATTTTGCCGTGGGGTTAAATCACCCCGTTGGGCTCCTTATCATAACAGTACGGTACGAAACAGTACCACAACACAGTCCAGGGTTTCACAAAAGAGTACGCACAAAACAGTATTTGAACAAAACAGTACCGCACAAAGGGAACGGGACACGAGGGTACTGGACACGAGGGTACTGGACACGAGGGTATTGGACACGAGGGTACTGGACACGAAGGTATTAGGCTTAAAAAAATTGCGTTCACCACAACCTCGCAGCAAAATCGATTCATTATGCAAGGGGGGACACGAGGGTACTGGACACGAGGGTACTGACGAGCAAAAAACATAACTTTTCCGCATAAAGCGGGATAAACCTATTGCATAACAATAGTTTGTCTTACTTAAAAATCATTTACTTTGTTTGACTGACTTATAAAAGATTATAAGAAAAAAATATTGAGAAGACATAAAACAAAAATAATAATTTCATAACATTCAAAGATTTTCGTGTTATTTGTCTACATTTTTGTGGATTTTAAAAAATAATAATAACTAGCTTTAAAAACGCTGAGAAGCTATGAGACGACTCGAAAGATAATAAACATTAAGGTTGCTGTTAGGCTCTGATTGTGCTGTCAAAACATTTTTGTGGTTATTTTTCGTGGTGTGTAGAGAAATGAATTTTTAATAATGATTTCGGAAAAAAATTATTGCAAAAATAATTGCAAATAATTTTTGTATTAATAACCTTGCAAAAACATTTTAGTAAAATATTTTCCAAAAAACAATTGCTTGCTTTTTTTAAAAGTAAATTATTCGGTATTTTTTAAAAGCACACTATTATTAAAATATTATCAGAAAGTTTAGCTTATTTTTGGGTTTTGCTTAGGCTTAGGAAAATAAAGTTTACTGTGCAATAGTGGGTTTTACAGACTCACAAAGATCCTTTGTTGGATTATTTTACTCACGACTCTATACAAATGTAATTGCATAAATATCATACATGAAAAATCTAACAATTGTATGTTTTTGGGTTTCAAAAGCACACTTTGTTTGTCTTGTTTTAAATGGTCAACATGTGTTTAAGTGATTTCCCCAAGCTAGAGTGGACTAAAAAGGCCAAAAAAATATTTTTTACAGTTCTACTACTGAAATTTTATCAAAAAAAATTAATTTAATCAAAAGTCGATAAAAAAAGTCTAAATAAAAAAATGGCAGCAAAAAACTGTGCAATTCGCCTCGTATTTTCATACGAGTATATATTTTAGATAAACAGTAATTAAAAAACTCTTGGCGTTCTCATTCCACTCATGATTGTTTGATATTAATTCTGTAGTTTTTTTTGCAAAAGCGGGGTTTTGATTCGAAGCTCCAGAGGTTTGGAGAAAGTTTTAAACATTATTATTGTTTTCATTAAAAGTCCGTTGTATTATTGTGTGTTAAATCACCTTTAAAAATTTCGTTCAATTGGTATGATGTTTTTTTAAACAATACACGAAGTTTTTTTATTAATAAATTGCATCATATTAAAGCAAGGAAAATGTTATTTATAATTAAAAACGAACCGACTTATGATTAAAATTTAGTTCAGCTCATTCAGCTTAAAAAATTTACATATTTGTGCCAAACGTATTTTTTCTTTGCTCAGTACCCTCGTGTCCAGTACCCTCGTGTCCAGTACCCTCGTGTCCAGTACCCTCGTGTCCAGTACCCTCGTGTCCTAGAATCCCGCACAAAAGAGTATTAAGAAATTGCGTGCAGGAAGTATCAGATTAATGGAAATTTGCATATTTAAGAAATCAATATATATATATATATTATATGTTGAATTATGCCTTCACTACTCCTGCGTTTTTGCAAATATAATAATAATGATAATAATATTAAAGCAGACCTGTGCACTGCCCTTCCCCCCGGGGTTTTATTAGGAGGCAATTTTAAAACGAAGGGAGGCAACTTTTTTGAAACGGCGGTCGGGGCAAGCAAGGGAGAAAGAGAAAAAAATAGGGAAAAGGAAAAAAAAGGAAAAAAACGAAAATAAGGTAAAAATAGGTCTAAAATGGCTTAAAATACATTGAAATAGGCTAAAAACTGCAAAAAATTCGCGGTGATGGCGTCATTATAGTCCCAAAAAAAATGGCACCATAATTTCAGGGTACTTTTTCATTTTTTGGTGGGAGAGGAAATCCTCCATTCAAGCGGGGAGATGGGACATTTCCAGACCGTGCACAGGTCTGTTAAAATATACTTTTTGAGCCGTGGTAAATGTGGTAAGTTTTAACTTACCACATTTAAAAATAAATAATTTACCACAAGAAAAAATAAATAAGACAAAAGGACTTTAAAAAGTCCTTTTGTCTTATTTATTTTTTCTTTCGTGGTTAGGAAATTAGAAGTAAACACTTACGGTGTATACAAATTATCGTGTAGTAAAACATGGACATTCCGAATTTATCTTTATTCAAAAAATTATTTTTTTATTTTTAATCGTATATTGTTAAATGCTAATAAAACACATATAACTTTTGCTAAGAAAATTTAATCGGTTTAAATAATAATCCATATGAAGTTTTTTTTTATTTTTTAACGAAACTAAAGCAGTTTGTTAGTAATGTTTCTGCGCTATTAACCCTTTGGGATTCATTTCGCTGCAAATCTGCAGAAAGAATTCTGTGCTAGTTCTGCTCTCTGTTTTAAATCCGCCTCGATCTCTTTGCGTCACGAAGCTTAAGACTAAGCAGCGGTGGCGCGAAATTCCTTCTGCGGATTTGCAGGTGTTTTTGACTTTTTAGACGAAAAAATCCAAACGGGTTAAGCTGTCATGCTTCGAAAAAACGATTATTTAAACAAAAAACTCCAATGCTGTGCTACATGAATTATATATAAAAGCTTATTTTCATTCTCCAATTTAATTTTAAAATGTTTATGTTATTTTAGCCATTTTTTACAATTTTTTTTGTTTTTATAATTGTTTGGAAATTTTGTTTGAATCTGCAAAAAAATAAAAAAATGATATCAAAAGTATATAATATAGGTAATAATGTTATATATTTTTGATGATATACTACTCTCTTTAATAAATGTTAGATTATTTTGAAAATAAAGTGCTCCGTGTTAAGGTGCTTCAAGGTACCGAAAATCGGCGTTCCGGAGCACCAAGAACTGGCTTTTGTTTAGAAATGTTTGACTTAAATTTTTATTTGATAAATTGTTTTGTTGTTTTTTTTGATAATCGACTAATAAAAAATATAGGCACCTTGCACTGAAACTGAGTTTATACATGAAGTATGCAATATACATAGTTGTCACCATAATGGATAATTACCGTACTCCTACTTATCTTTTCGTAGTATGCAGATAATACGATCGAAATTTCGCGCACTTTTGAGGGTTGATCTGCATACTACGAAAAGATAAGTAGGAGATACGGTAATTTCGCGCGCTTTCTATCGGTTGTTCTGCATACTACGAAAAGATAAGTAGGAGTACGGTAATTATCCATTATGGTGACACTTATGTATATTGCATACTTCATGTATAAACTCCGTTTCAGTGCAAGGTGCTTATAAGTTAAAAATTTAATGTTCAAAAATTTAATATATTTAAAAACAACTTAAGGCTGGTTTATACTTATGTAAAACCGTACTTTGGACAAAGTCCAAAGGACAGATACAGCGTATAAACGTATGTAAAAACGTCCTTTGGACAAAGTCCAAAGGACGTTTTTACATAAATATGAACCAGCCTTTATGCATACATAGCATAATAGATCTATGCAAATCTGCTTCCAGTTTTTAAACTTTCGTTTTTAGGTGGAATTCTTTTTATCCCCAATCTAAAAAACATGGTGCTTTGAAAATATGCCGTAAAAACGCTCAAACCATTTAATATCTTGTTTAGCAAATAAACTGTTTGTCTGTCTGACTGTGTGTGTTTCCGGAGCTTTACCAAAGAGCAAACGACAAAATGTCCTCGAGGTCTTGACCAAACGACAAAATGTAACACACTTAAACTTTGGTAAAAGTAAATTAGTGATTTTACTTAAGCTCTTCTTTAAGAAGCTTTAGAGAAACTCTGAGAGCTCTAAAGCTACACCCTATTTTAATTAATTTTATAAAAAATTAAAAAGTAATGCCATAGAATATTTTGTCAAGACTGTTTTGTAAATTAATTTTTTTAAACTTATAAACTACCATAAAAATATTCCTAAAACACAAAATAACTTAAAACATAGTTCAAGTTAATTGGTGAAATCGTTTATTTAAGCATGAACCTGGAAGCAACATGAGCAAACTCCGTATGGTAGGAAGGAATTTTAGTAATAAAGCGTAATTATTTGTTGGCTACAATTTTTTAATTTCGTTTTCTAAAGATAACTTAGTTTTTACAAAACAGGAAAAACCCATAGCTACCAGTAAATTGTAAAAATGTAAAAAAATTTTAAAAATGTAAAAATAAGTTTTAAAAAGTACCTTCGGTTGGCGCGGTCAAAGCTATATTTAGAATAGAATAGAATAAGTTTATTGTACACGTTACTACATCAGCAACAAATTTTGTACAATATTTAAGACAAAAACAAAATCAAAGGTTATCACTACACTAGTAACTCAAATTAAGCAGCCGAAGAGGCTCACAGCTTTATTCACTACGTAAATTTATTCATTTAAAAAATTTATTAAATGGTCTATAAAAAATAAAAGAGCTTATAACCATAAAACGATGCTCATTGATTTTTTATTGTAATTAAGTTAAGCAGCTGTTAATAGTAATCGTTTTAGCATTAAGTTCCTTCTTCAGTACTCTTTTGTGCCAGTACTGTTTTGAGTGAAACGCAGACTCTGAAAACGTGAATACATTACACTTTTGAGCCAGTACTCTTTCGTGCCAGTACTGTTTTGTGTCAGAGTCGCGTGTATAGCAATCGCAATTAAAACAGGACTCTTATGTGCCGTGCTGTTTTTGACAGTACTGTTTTGCGGCGTACTCTTTCGTGCGTACTCTTTTGCGAAACCCGGTACTGTTTTGCGGTACTGTTTCGTGCAGTACTCTTATGCGTCGGCCCCACCCGTTGTTTTGCCGTGCAGCTAAAGATTTAATGAAATATTGTTCGATTAATAATATCAAGCGTAAAAACTTTTCTTATTGAATGACTGGTATCCTCATTGAAAATTGAGAAGTCAATTTGCCTTTAGTTCTTTAAAATCTAACGAATTTTATTACAGCACTTTTCGTTTTGTAAAATTTTGAAGTAAAAAACAAATTAAAACGAATGTTTGTGTTAGATTGCGATTCAATGCGATGTTGGGTAAAATAAGTTTTATTCGTATGTATTTTAATTTTGATAACTTCACGCTGATTTTTTTCTTATTTTTTTGTGCGATTGGCTAAGATCTTCCACAGAGTTACTTTTTCTTGATTCTTCTTTACTTAGCTGATCCAGCATTGTTGCACGAGATGGCAATCCGCCTAAAAAGTTTATATAATTTAACTACTGCGATTTGGACAAAATTTAAGGAAATTTAATTAATTTTTCATTCATCTTATTAGTTTGAGAATTAGCCAAGAAGCTTAAAATTCTGAATTGCCAATTTGGTTTTATATGAGTACAATATTGAAATGACAATCACAAAATTCGTAATATTCATATTCTTAAAGGTGCGGTACAGAGATAAACTTTTTGTCTTGGATTTTGATGAGTTTTTCTGAAAACCTTACCCTGCACTCCACAAAAGTATATTAAGCCCTTTTTATGTACTATTTTAGGAGCATTATACACACAAGATAAAAGTAATACTGCATTATGTAATATATTATTTTTTATATGGTGACTGACTGGTGAGAAGCTTAAACTGGTAACGTTACATAATTTTATTTAATAGAAAGGTTGAATTTAAAGATAATGGAAAATAATGAAAAAAATACAAAAAGCGTACCTAATAAAACATTAAAATCGTGGGATTTCGCCAATTTTCGAAGGAATCGTTGGAATGTTAATGGCTGGTTATCTTTTGAACTAAATATACTTTTTAATGCCGTAACCGTCGGAATTGGACTAAATAAATAATCATTATTAATATTGTAATAAACAATCACATAAGTAGAAGTTTTGGAAAGTGCAATTTGAAATTATAAATTCTTAAATGTTTTGAACCTATCAGGACATACACTGTTTTGAGCCCATCTTAGGACATACATACTATGTAGAACACAAAAGTATACCGCGACAATCAAAACAAAATAGTTACTTTCAGTCACATCTATTAAACACCTTCCATTAGGAACGAATAATACTTAATATTACTATGTAAATGCCTTAAAAAGTCAGCTAATAAGAATCAGAATTGAAAAACCGCTCACTGTAATAAACGCTACGACAAAATTAATAAAACAAACAATTATAGGATTTGAGTAGCTCTGGGTGTAAAAAACCAGAACGAGAAGATCATCTTATTTGATTTGGAGATCTTAATAATGATTATTTATTTTTATGCAACCGGAAATCATAGCCACAGCCACACTTTCCTTTTGTCTCCTCCATTGACCCAGGGAGAAAATTAGCTAATCTTTAACTTTCGTTAACAAAACTTGCTTTTTTACTTGTGAACTACAGTCTAATACTTCATTCAGATTTTGCAAATTAAAACTTAAAAAATCTAATTAAAAAAAAAAATTCCAAACACAATATTTCACAGCTCAGTTGCTTCTTCTGACATTTCATTTGGACAACATATGCACTATTTTTGAACTACATAGTGTTTGGACCAACTTGGGGAATGTCTTTTCGACAAAATTTTAAAACAACGTTTTTACTTCGTCCAACAAGCAAGCCTACAAAAGTTCTGGAAAAATTTTATTGTCCAAACCAATATTTAGAACACTTTAAAAGAAGTGTGAGTGAACTAAGCTTGTTGATTGGAATAAGAGCCTGAAACAAGAGAGCTCTGGTCTAAATCGAGCTCATTTCTATTGCGCCGAGAATTAATTTTTAAAAAATAAATAAAATTGGGCAACACAATGAACCCAATGTTTGTGAAGTTTTATTTGCGATTTTATCTTCTTGCAATAGTAATAGTGTAAGTAATAGTGTTGTAAAAAGTAATGATTTTTGATTATTTTAAGTAAAAATAAAAGTAATTTGGAAAATTTTAGTTTAAGTAAAGTAAAAGTAATTTGTGATTTTGTAAAGTAAAAGCAAACGGTCAAAATTTTATTTAAGTAAAGTAAAAATAAGACCTACTTTTTTTAGTAAGAGTAAAAGTATAATTAAAGTAAATTTTAAATGGAGCAAAAATCTATTTAGAACCAACTGATTTTATCTTCTTGCTTATGTAAGTAATAGTGTTGTAAAAAGTAATGATTTTTGATTATTTTAAGTAAAAATAAAAGTAATTTGGAAAATTTTAGTTTAAGTAAAGTAAAAGTAATTTGTAAAAGTAATTTGTGATTTTGTAAAGTAAAAGCAAACGGTCAAAATTTTATTTAAGTAAAGTAAAAATAAGACCTACTTTTTTAGTAAGAGTAAAAGTATAATTAAAGTAAATTTGAAATGGAGCAAAACACAACTTTTCAGAGCTCCAGAGCTCTGTTTTGAAGTTTTTTACTAATTTTATTTATAAATTTTCATTTAAATAAGTTTTTTGGTATAAATAAATGGTTTTTAGCTTGTTAGCGGCTTAAAAAACTTCTTCTGCCACTCATTTTACAACAAGCCCGTAAGAAATCTACTTGTTGAAATTACTTAATTTCACTTAATTAAGTTTTTGCAGGAAAAACAATCCGAGTAAGAGTAAAAGTAACTGCAAGTTCTGCCTTAACCCGTTCCATATAAAGTGTACCGGGTTAACGGAACAAAACTATGCTAAAATTTCGCCTGCTGTCGTTCTGGCCTGCTCTGTGTGCTGCGAGCAACTCCGCACTCTCCCACAAGAAGTTGCCAGCCTTAAGAGCCGTATCAGTCTGCTGGAAGAAGCGGATTGTCAGTCCATTGATTCCTGCAGTGTCGTCACCGATTCTGGGCCGGAAACTGAAAATGGCGAGCGTTTTAAAGAGCAAAAGCGTCGAAATTGTCGCAGAACCAAGACTCCCGCAGTATCGAAATCTGAACTTGAAGCCGTTGTCCACCCTCTTGTCGCCGAAAAACAAGAACGCGAAAACAATGAGAAATTCATTGTTCTTAAAGGGGTCCCGGAAGTAGCTTCAAACGATATTTTGATGCGAATGCTTTACGGGATTCTTTTCGCTGTTTTAGGGCGAGTACCGCCGAAACCGCTTGAAGTTTTTCGGTTGGGAAAACCCAGTTAAAGATCGTCAAACAGACTGCTTAAAATTCGAATGGAAAGATCGGCGGATTGCAAAGAAATTGTGAACAACAGCAGGGTCCTCCGAAGTCATCATCAATTTTCTGGAGTGTATATCAGACCCAGCTACACCCTTTCAGAAAGGAAGCACATTTCTGCTTTTTATCGTTAAAGGGACAGTCTTGGGTCAAACAGTCACTACGTCTTGCGCCAAGGAAGTTCGCCTACTGATCGGGTTGTGATACCAAAAAACTTCATAGGTTCTACCAGCGCCAAACCAGTTCATTCTAAGCCTCAAACACGCAGTCAATCAAAAAATGCGGGATAGGTAGCGCGTTGCAAAGGTTTATTGTTTAAGTATTTTAATGCCCGCAGTTTAGGAAATAAAATTAATGAATTACTTGCGCTTCTTTCTGAGCAAAATTTTGATTTAGTTTGTATTTCCGAAACTTGGCTTGATGCCACTTATTTAGATTCTATGTTATCGTGTAATAACTTATATAAAGTGTATAGGTGTGAGTGTGATCGAGTTGGAAAACACGGCGGTGGGGTTGCAATTATTGTTAAATCAAATTTTAAAGTTTTTTTTGTAAAAGTAGATAAGGTTTGCAAGCCTTTAAAGTGTTACAATTGACATCATAGGATTAAAAGACATTCTAAGAGTTGTCTGCTAATACCGTACGCCTAGTTATGCGTCTCGCGATGACGAAATTGAAAAAATTCTTCTCCTTTCTGAATTAAATCTCAGTTTGGTTTCTTTGAATTATCCGTGTATCTTTATTAGGGACTATAACTTTCCAAATATTGACTGGAGTATTCCTTCAGTTACAAATAACGACGTTTTGCATGAAATATTTTTTAATTCTATAAGCGATTGTGGACTTTTTCAATTTGTCCATTTTAAAACCCATAACAGTGGTAATATATTAGATTTACTATTTTCAAATCAAACTGACATACTATGCGACATACAATCTGATGAGCCATTTTCGTATACGTGTGACCCTATTTCAATTTTATTTCGCGTTAACTTTTCTGTTTTAAATAAAAGAAATAACAAACGAGTCATTCGCGATTATTGTTCTGCCGGTTATTCTAAAATTCGAAATTTTCTAAATTCTGTAAATTGGGAAAGAATTATAGCTGAGTCAAATAACGTTAATGATTTATATAGCAAATTTGTTAGTATTAATAAAAAATCTATTGCCACTTTTGTTCCTACAAAAATTATATCTGACAAAAAGTTTCATTATCCGTGTTATATATTAGATCCAGTAAGGAAAAAGAAAAAACTTTATCGGTTATCAAAAATTTCAGAATTTGCTAAAACTGATTATAAAGCTTGTGCTAAACGATACAAGCATGCTTTAAATGCGTTTCATAAAAAATAGAAGCTGAAACCTTAGGTAGTGGGGACATATGTAGATTTTACAAGCAAGCCAGCAAAAAGTTTAAAAATGGTTCATCCAAAATTGGACCGATTAAAAGGTCAGATGGTAGTTTTTGCCTTGATTCCCAAGAAAAATGTCAATTATTTAATGATTATTTTTGTAGCGTTTTCACTAAAGACAACAATATATTGCCGTATTTTCCAACTCAAGTCCCTGAAAAGATAGGTTTATACAACGTCTTGTTTCCTGTGTCGGAAGTTGCCAAAAAATTAAAAGGTCTTCCGAAAAAATTTTCCAAAACACCTGATGACATTTCTTCCTATTATTTATCTGAACTTAGTGATATCTTAGCCTGTCCTTTAGCGCGCATCTTCGACCTATCTATGCAAACTGGAAAAGTTCCTTTAGTTCGGAAAGATGCTTTTATTCGTCCCATTTTTAAAAAAAATATTGCAAGTTTAAAAGAAAATTATAAAGGTATTTCTTTAACATCAATATGTTGCAAAACTATCGAAAGTATTATATTTGATACTATACTATATTATTTACGAAAAAATAACCTAATAACAAAAGAACAGTATGGATTTCTTTCAGGAAGATCTGTAGGTTTGCAATTACTAGCCACACTTATGGATTGGATAACTGCTTTGGAGGCTAAAAAATTGGTAGACGTTTTGTATATTGATTTTTCAAAAGCCTTCAACACAGTTAGTCATCCAAAATTATTGCATAAATTCAAAGCTTACGGAATCGGTTATGAACTTTTTAACTGGCTGCAGGATTTTTTATCTTTAAGACGTCAACGTGTAATTATTGATAAAGACAAATTTTGCTTAAGTAACGAGAAAAACTATTTTTATTCTGATTTTGCATATGTTAAGCAGCGGCGTCCTTCAAGGAAGCGTGCTGTGACCTCTTTTATTTATTTTGTACATAAATGATTTGCCAGAATCTTTAGGGCCTGATTCAAACATTAAATTATTTGCTGACGACGCCAAAATGTATATAGCTTAAAACTTTTTACAAAAAAATGATTTCCAACTTTCGTTAAATAATTTTTGCAATTGGTCTTTTGACTGGCAACTTAACGTTGCCATTGAAAAATGCAATGTTTTGGCAGTTCGAGCAAATAATTCCGATGCTAATTACACTCTTGATAATATAAATAATAAATCAACCTCTGTCATAAAGGATTTAGGAATTACAATATCAAAAGATCTTAAATTCTCTATATACTGTTCAGAAATCTCGGCAAAAGCTTTAAACAGAATAGGTATTCTCTTTCGATGTTTTAATACAAAAATATGGCATTGCTGCTAAAAGCCTACAAAGTTTACATTCGCCCAATTGTCAAATTTGAATCCTATGTTTGGTCACCGTTTTATCAAAAAGACATCAATTGCATTGAAAATGTACAAAAAACATTTACAAAAAGGTTGTACTTAAGATGCTCTTTTCCAAACGTTGATTATGAGACTAGAACAGCAGATTTAGGTCTGGAAAAACTAGAAACTCGCCGATTAAAAACAGACTTAAAGATGTGTTTCAAAATAATAAATGGATTAGTAGATATTGAACCAAAAACTTTTTTTGTTGTAAATAAAGATACTCGTATTAGAGGTAACGGGGTTAAAATTGTGGGTTCAAAATATAAACTTGACGCAGCAAAATATTTTTTTGTAAATCGCGTAATCAATGTCTGGAATTCTTTGCCTGCTAGTATTGTTTTATCAAAATCACTTGCTATAGGGTAGTGCATTTAATTTCGGCACTTTTCCCAATTGGGCATTTTTGATTTTGGACTATACCTTTGATAATCCTGGACGATCAAAGGTGGATAATCTAATAAAGGTATGTCACAGCGGTCTGTAGCAGCGTGCATCATAAAATCCAATTCAGGCCGCACGTCCGGCCAAAAGCCGCACGTCCGGCCAAAAGCCGCACGTCCGGCCAAAAGCCGCACGTCCGGCCAAAAGCCGCACGTCCGGCCAAAAGCCGCACGTCCGGCCAAAAGCCGCACGTCCGGCCAAAAGCCGCACGTCCGGCCAAAAGCCGCACGTCCGGCCAAAAGCCGCACGTCCGGCCAAAAGCCGCACGTCCGGCCAAAAGCCGCACGTCCGGCCAAAAGCCGCACGTCCGGCCAAAAGCCGCACGTCCGGCCACAAGGGAGTTAATTTTGCTGCATTGCGTTCTTGTTATTTTTACCATAGTGGTGTGACGTGGCCGACTGCTCTGGCGAATATATTATTTACATTTTTCTTGTGTGAATTATTTAAACTTTTATTACGGTCGTAATAAAAGTTTAGATTATCCACCTTTGATGATACCAATAAAATACACGTCAAAATAACAATAAAATACAATACTAAAAATATTCAATTTGTGATTTTCGATTTAGCGTATCCTGAATAATGCACACTTTTTTAAACAAAAAAGAACTTAATTAATAAAAAAGATTCAAACTTTTTGTCAAATATCTTTTAGCGAGATTCGAACCTATTTATTGCTGTAGTGAAGAGAACAAGTCCACTGGACTCTAACCTCTAACCACTGGACTACTGCGCATCGTAGTCAATGGTCTTAAAATGTATATTTAAATAAGACGGTTCAGTTTGTAGTTTTTTTGGCGTCAAATCAAAAAATTAAAAGAAAAAAATTGATTAATGTACAGATTTTAAGGAAAGTTTGGAATTAGTTAGATATAAGCCTGAACAATACCTTGGATTGTATTCAATTAAAAAACTAATTCAGGATTTATTTATTTGCATTTTTAAAAATTTTTTTTTCGATTTTTTCAATTTTTTTAAAATTTTTAATTCCGTTTTATTTCAAATTACCAATAAAATTTGTCCCTTATTTTTTATTAACTTTCCATAAAATTTTAGCAAAAACTGTACTTTTCAAATTTTTTAAAAGAACAAAAACTGTTTTTGACCTTTAAATTGTGTAGCTCAAAATGAAACAACCGGAAAAAGATGCAATTATCACCGTTGAATACATCATAATCTCAGCATTTGATCGTATCATACTGTTTTTCGCCAAAAATTAATATCTAAGTTGATGTTTAGCTTAAAGTAAATATTGTTAAAACTGTGGTGTTCTACCTTGATAGGCATAATTAATTACTCAACATGGCTTACAAATTACTCAACATGAAAATAAACACTGACTTTAAATTAGCTTGAGTGTTATTATTATGTAGAATTTTTTAGCTTACGGTCAAATATAGCTATAAAAATTCAAAATCAAAACTTTGGTAAGTTCAAAAATTCCATTTGATCAGAAAAATACTTTACAATATTCAATTTTATTTCATATGCTAACAAATAAAAATATATTTCATTATATTCGATATTTCACAAAAATAATATAAAAAACAGAAACAATTTTTTTATATAGAAGGACAAGCCAGAAAGAAGGAAACTGAACAATTTAATAACTTTAACAGGCCGGGTCAAGCAGCTAATATTTATTTCACTTTTCAGCAAGCGTCATCCACTGATTAAACTTTATGCGGGCCATCCATTAAAAAACTTAAGTCCGCCGCTGAAATCCGACCTATTTAAATTTCGATGGGAATAGTTCCACGAAATCCGTTTCCACGTACATTATTAATGTTAATCAATTTAACTGTAAAAACATATAATAGGCTAGTAGAATCTAGCTGACCTCGATAATTGCACTATTAAATCGATTATTTAACAACAAAACCATTCAAAATTTTTAACGAAAGCGGTTAATAATAAAGGTGAAAACCCCTTTTTTAATAATTATTTATCAATTTACTCAATTTGAAACCCAAATGCAAACTTTTAAAGGGCTAAATTTGGTTAATTTTTGTATACTTTATAAAAAGGTGGAATTAAAAAAAAATTCTGCGATTTTATTTGTTTTTTTAACGTCATAACCGCATATCGGCAAACTAATTTTCGACGTCAGCCAGATATAATTCAACCATAAGTGCTTTTATCGTGCGGTTTAAATTTTCGGTCTTCAAATAATATTTTTGGTAGGAAAATTAGATTGTCCTGTTAAAATAGTTTATAAACCTTTAGATCAAAATGTAAGCTTTGTAACCTGGCTTAGGCTTAGGCCAATGGGTATTAAAATTTAAATTACAAAATATAAACTAAAAGAAAGCAAGAACTAAAAGTAAGAACTAAAAAAAAGAAAGAAAGCAGTAAAAGAAAAAAGAAACTAAAAGAAAGAAAGAAAGCAGTAACGTTTTCACAAAAAACGTTTTCACAAAAAATTTGACTCCGCACCGCACCTTTAAGGGGCGGAGCTCCAGAACTCTGAAACTCCCTTTTAAATAGTAGAATAATATTGGAGGGTAATATTGGAGGTTAGATAAATTAGTAGTTGAGATCAGGAATGTTCTGAAACAGAGCGAATCTCCGCTTTCAAGAGCTGTGGACCAACCCCTGGAGCTTCAAAGCTCTTCATTCAATTGCTTAACTAAAGCTAAAGTCTTCCAGGCTAAAATTAAGGGCGTGACCGCTCTCGGCCAGGAAGAAGTAAAAAATAAACCCGTGAGCGAGAAAAATTAAAAAAAAATGTTTTCAGCGGTTATGTAACCAATTATTATTTAGTTGCGTCAAGTGTTTCTCTGCATGTGATATTTTCTTAAAAAACGAGTGGTTACTTTACTACTCATCTATTTTCACCCTGATAGAATTTATCTTTAATTTATTGCATAATTGAAGAGTAATGCCATAAATTATTTTTTAAATTTTTTTGTATAACTTCGTGACTTATGCTTTTTCTCTATGCTTATGCTTTTTTTCTATTTTATAGAAAATTTACTATTTGCTTATTATTTTGCTGAAAAGTGAAATAAATATTAGCCTGTTAAAATTATTAAATT
This sequence comes from Microlaimidae sp. YZB2_3, assembly GCA_030248175.1. NCBI lineage: Eukaryota > Metazoa > Nematoda > Chromadorea > Desmodorida > Microlaimidae > Microlaimidae sp. YZB2_3. Next base: position 28,912 of record JASAMX010014206.1, on the reverse strand, counting down.
GTTCAGTTTTTTTGCATTCTGTCTTTCTGGCTTGTTGGACTTGGTCTCTTCACTACAGCAATAAATAGGTTCGAATCTCGCTAAAAGATATTTGACAAAAAGTTTGAATCTTTTTTATTAATTAAGTTCTTTTTTGTTTAAAAAAGTGTGCATTATTCAGGATACGCTAAATCGAAAATCACAAATTGAATATTTTTAGTATTGTATTTTATTGTTATTTTTACGTGTATTTTATTGGTATCATCAAAGGTGGATAATCTAAACTTTTATTACGACCGTAATAAAAGTTTAAATAATTCACACAAGAAAAATGTAAATAATATATTCGCCAGAGCAGTCGGCCACGTCACACCACTATGGTAAAAATAACAAGAACGCAATGCAGCAAAATTAACTCCCTTGTGGCCGGACGTGCGGCTTTTGGCCGGACGTGCGGCTTTTGGCCGGACGTGCGGCTTTTGGCCGGACGTGCGGCTTTTGGCCGGACGTGCGGCTTTTGGCCGGACGTGCGGCTTTTGGCCGGACGTGCCGTGCGGCTTTTGGCCGGACGTGCGGCTTTTGGCCGGACGTGCGGCTTTTGGCCGGACGTGCGGCCTGAATTGGATTTTATGATGCACGCTGCTACAGACCGCTGTGACATACCTTTATTAGATTATCCACCTTTGATATTTATGATTTATATATTTTTTAAACATTGTACTTATTTGTTACTAATTTAACGTGTGCAATAAACATTTTTTTTTTCATTCATTCAAAAAAGTAATTGAAATTTCAAAAGTCGAGGAAGAGTAAAAGTAAAAGTAAGTGAAATTGGATTCGTATGCAAAGATTTAAGGTTCAATTCCCGCAGGAGACAATTTTTTTCAATTTTTCCAGAACAGTTTGTAAAATTTACAAACAAGTTTCTTGTCCCATTAGAAAGTCACGTTTTTCCAAAATATGCAAATGTTTCAGTGAAAAAAATGCAAACAAGGTTAAGAGAGAATTATGAACATCTTGATAAAATCCATTATGCACAGGTGTAGATTTGTAAAAAAGTGTTAAGACCGCAAAAAACTCACTGTTTGTGTTGGGATGTTTGTACACTACTACAAAGAGCCGTTTCAAATTTTTCATAATGTACAGAATTGGATCCATGTGACAAACTGCCAAATATTTGTTCCGTTTTGTGAAGAAATTCTGTAAAATAGATTTAGGTTTCATGAACTTTTCAATTATGTTTTACTTGTAAAAATATTAAAAATTTAAAGACTATACCTAAAGGCTGTGAAATAAAGACAGTTTTTTTCCTAACAAGATGAGCAAATTAGCATTTTGTTTTTTTTTAAATAATGTCCAGTTTATTTTTATTTTTTTAAACAAATAAATAAGTATAATTTGGGAATTTTTTTGTGAAATTCAAAATTTTGATTAATTAGTCAAATAAATTAAAATTTAACAAAAATTTAATTTAATTAATTTAATCAGAATACATAACAATACATATTATAAGAATACAAAAGATGCTTTAAAGTAAAAAATTTTTCAAAAAAATATCCCACCCAGACATCCTTTCGCTAAGTTCTATGTAAAGTTAAAGCTAAGTTAAAATGTTTTTTAATACATGTGGGTCATGGTAATCAAAGACTACCAATCTTTATGGACAGTAACCCTCTTACTGCTTGTCAAAATGCCCGCGATCTTGGTATTATAGTTAGTGATAAATTAAAAGCTAGTGAACATTGTAAAACCATTGCTAAAAAAAACTGCATTTAAAATGCTTAATATTATATTTAGATGTTTTATAACCAAAAATGTTAAGGCTTTAATTAAGGCGTACAAGTCATTTGTAAGGCCTGTATTAGAATACTGTACCCCTGTTGTATTAGAATACTGTACCCCTGTCTGGTCCCCTTACTTGTTAAAAGATATTGATTGCATTGAACAAATACAAAAATCGTTCACACGCCGTCTATTTAGTAAGTGTAATCTTGATAAAAATTATAATTATCATCAAAGATTAAAAATTATTAGTTTAGAATCTCTTGAGGAACGTAAAATACGATTTGATTTAAGTCAGTGCTTTTGTATTGTGAAAAACTTAAATGGGTTGTCCTTTAATGATTTTTTTTGAGTTTGCTAATTATAAAAGTAAAAACGATCACAATTTAAAACTCTTAATTCTACAAGCAAAAAAAGATGTGTGTTTTAACTCTTCTCCTTTAAGAGCATCCAAATATTGGAATGGTTTACCTCAATCTGTAATTGATTCTGAAACGCTATCCATCTTTAAATCAAAAATTAAAAACATAAGTTTTAACATGTTTACCCAGTTTGATAGACACATTTAGCAGTCTCATTAAGGGCTCTGTGTTCTTCTTCCCTTTGTTATAAAACATAAATTTATTCTTTCGAAAGATTTTTATATTTTTTTTCCTTTTTCCTTTTAAAATACTACCTTATAGATATACTTTATTTTTACTTTGCCTAAGATTACCTTAAGAGCCACCTAGCTTGCTGGTATTTTAATTGGAATTTTAGTTTTCTTTTTACATAAGTTTTTTTTTCTTCATAAATGTTGTATTAATTTTTGTAAGTAAATATTGCATGTTGTTTTTCAATGATTTTGTACGACACTTATGTTCCTTTTCTTAAAATTTCTTTCGTAGTATAATGTTGTTTATAATAAAAGATTTCATTTCATTTCATATTAATTTGCAGATGATACTACTTTTTTTCTAAAAAATAACAGCTCAATTAACAAAGTCTGGGAACTATTGAATAAGCTTAAAGAAATCTCAGGGCTAAAAATTAACTTCAATAAAACAAAAAGTACAGGAATGGGAAAAATAAAAAATCTTACACAAACAATAGGAAAAATAGATATAAGTGCGGAACCAATAAAAATAATAGGAATCTATTTTTCTCATGATAATAAAAAAATGCACGATCTTAATGTTAACGGAAAATTGGAAAAAATAAAAAGAACACTTAATGAATGGAATACCAGAAGACTGACATTAATAGGAAGTATACAACTAAAAACACTTGGATTATCTCAACTTAGATATCAAATAATGAATATACATAGAACAAAAAATGCTAAAAAAGATAGATAAATACATAAAACAATACGTATGGCAATCAAAAGTAGAATAAATAAGAAGAGATGTAATAATTCAAGATTATAAGAGATGGGGAATTAAGCTTCCATGTATATATACAATGAATAAAATGGCAAAATTAAAAAATAATTAGAAAAGTAGCAGTAAATCCAGATGCAAAATGGTGCACTTTTATAAGTGAAAAATTAAAAAAATTATTCGGAATAGATTATCTATTGGAAAGTAATTTTAAAGTTAAGTTTCTAAAATTGAACGTAAATAATATACCAGAATATTATATAGAAGGCTTAAAAGTATGCGAAGGAATAAATAAGCAAAAAAATGTATTGGAACAAGAGTTTGAAAATATAATAGAAGAGAATGTAAATAATAACAGAAATATACTTATTAATGGAAAAAGTGTTTTTATAAAGGAACTAAAAGAAAATAATTGTGATAAAATAAAAAATTTAATGGGTCCAATGGGTAAATGGTATACACCAGAAGAAATTAAAATGAAATATAATATAAAACAAATTAATACAATGATATTAAATCAAATTAAATCAGCTTTACCATATTTTTGGAAGACAAAATTAATAATGGGCCAAAAGGAAATGCTAACAAAATAACAATATCTGCATATAACACTTACGAAACGATCAAAAAAATTTTTCAAAGAACAAATGATAATGGATCCTAACGCAATAGGAAAATGGGAAGCTGTAATTGGAGAAAAACATTCAAAGTACTGTGAAGTAAAATTAATAAGAAAAGTAACTGATGAAACAAAATTAAGGGTTTTTCAGTTTAGAATAAATCACAGAATTATAGCACCGAAAAATGGCTATATAGTTATAAAATAAGCGAAAATCCGATCTGTAAATTCTTGTCCAGTTGTTCTAAATGATAAAACGTTGTCTAGTATAAAGATGTCCATGATTATTTTTTCCAAAAAACATGATATTCTGGCTTTACATTGGCTAATTACTCTTACTAATAAGTTTAAGCCAATTCCTGGACAAAAAATTTTTTTAGTTCCAAAATTCATAGGGTCCTTTGGTGAATTGTCCGTTGTCCAGTATAAAAATGTCCATGTAAGTTGTTTCGAAATTTCAACCTCCTTACGAGACGACATCCCCTGGAGTATAAGCTTTCCAACGATACCTCATTCACTTTAATCTGTTTGGTGGTTAGGGAGGAGTTAGGGAACACACAGACATTACATCTATTTATATATAGATATCTCGAAATTAAAAAACTACCAACCTAACTTTGAAGCATATAAAAAATATATAAGTGGAAGAATAGGAGCATATATTTATCTAACAAAAATAGTTAGAACATTAAAAGAAAAATATGCAAAATGGGAAAATTGGATGAAAACAGAAATTAAACCAAGATAGCAAACTGCGATTAAAATTATAGCATTAGCAGCTTCGTAAAAACTTTAAATAAATTATTAAATCATAAAAAAACCTTTTTTTCCTTTGTAGTGTATGTTTGTTTTATCGTGTTTTATTCGTTATTTTTTAATGTGTTTAGTGTTTATAAAAACTTTTAATAAAAAATTTTTATAAAAAAAGAATACATAACAAAGAATGTATCACTGTGTATTAAATTTCTTCCCTATTCGTGTATCGCTTCGACAAAAATTTAACTCCCCGGGGGGTTAAATTTGACCACCCTTTCTTAAGGCATAAAAAAACCCGCCAAAACAAGCTAAAAAAAGACACTTGTATTATTAAGGGAGAAAATAAATGTAAAAACATACAAATATATAAAAATAAGTCCACAATTGACTAAAACTCACAATTTTATGAAAGAAAAACCAGGAATAAAAGTCCTTTCATTAAAGTTTTAAAATTTTAATGTGTTTACTTTAATTTATTTACCAGAAAAAAATGCCTAAGTTTAATTATTTTGAAATCAATCTTATTTATTTGCATTCAATATTAACCTTTTATACAAACAAATATTTTAAAAATTGGAATTAGACAAAAATATAGATATTAAGATTTTGAAATAGGTGTAAACACAATAAACTTAAAAGAAAAGAAACAAAAATAACGTTCGATTAGAAGGGGATTCCAACCTGGGACCTGGCAAAACAAAAACATTTGCCCCAACCACTGGGATATCTCAGCTCGTATTAATTGGACGCTAAAAACCGTTTATAAACTGTGCTTTCTCTCGTAACGAGAATTTCGTCAAAGACGCTCGTTGTGTTCAAGCAATATTTCTATTTATGTTACGTGTTTTGTGTAATTAAAAAAATCTTGAAATAATTTTATTCTGCATAAAACTCCAAACAGATTTAGAGTGGTATTTCTTAAAATTTTATTATTTTGTGCTCAGTTTTTTTAATTAATTTTTTTTAATTTTAAAAAAGATGATGGAAAATTTTATTTAAATCATCTTTGAGCTACAATTTTATGTTGTCTTTCTTTAAAATACCTAAATCAAAAATTAATCGACCAGTCTAATACTTTTTAATGATTTATTTAATGTGATTTTTTATTCACCGCCTTTATTTTTTTGCGTACCAACTAGGGGGGTCAAATTCGACTCTCCGGGAGGTCAAATTTGACCCCTCGGGGGGTTAAATTTCTATCAACGCGATGCACGGATAGGGAAGAAATTTAATACACAGCGATACATTCTTTGTTATGTGTTCTTGATTTTATTTAATTCAATTAAAAATTTAATTTACATAAGTATTTTTATATTTTGAGTAATTTTTGAGCCATTCCAAATAATTAGGAATGTTCTCTTTAGACATATTTTAAAATAAAATATTATATAAGACCGTATCTAATAAATTTTGTAGTTTTAAAATATTTTTAGAAATAAATTTAGCCGCATTTGGAACATGCTATTGCTAAGATCTTTAAAAACTAAATTTTAGAGGTATGTTTGTGCCAAAAAATCTCGTTTTTTTTATTTGACGCTTCCTAATGCTATTTAAGTTTAATCTTAAAACAATCCAAATTTTTTACCAAAGAATAGAAATATTTTTCTGTGATTATAACATAGTAAAGTGGATTGTAAACACTTGAGTAGCGCCGTACCTATAAAGCAGCAATATTTAAAGGAACACTGTCAGAAATCAAATTACTATATCGCCCAAACCGAACTGCTCCTTTAATTATAAACTTACCTAATTTAAATTTTGTATTTGGAGTGATCCACTACAAGGCTCCGGCATTTTTAAATTTCAGCTGGATCGGTTTATTATTATAGGAGTAATGTGTTTCGGGCGATAAAGGGTTTTGAACTGTGACAGTCCTCCTTTAAAACTGGAATATATTCTAGTCTAGTTACTCGTTGTTTCGCAAATTTTATCTTTAGCGCTGGTGTTTCCAAACCGTACTTCAAACTTTTAATTTAGAACTTAGTTTATTAGAACTCCTGTTTAAAAAAACGACCGTCCGAACCACAGATTCAATAGGAACCGCGAGCACAATGGTACCTTTTCTTGTGTTTTTAATTTGGCTGATTTACGATTGGTTTAAGATCTTTTGGCTATTCTGTAATATAAGTATTTCGGGATTATTATAGTATATATACATATAAAGTTCGTATTTCTTTTAATTTAAATTTTTTGTATAAATCATTACCTGAATAGCATAATTGAATTTGAAAAGCATGCAAAAAGTCCCCAAAGCGTACAAGTTGGTGATCTTCACGAAAAACAAAATACCTATGGAATGAAAAAAATATTCAACAATAATAAAACAAAACGTCATCGAGATTAAATAAATATAGGAGAAAGTCCGACTTGGTTTAAACAGTTGTTTTAATTATATGTTAAGCAAACCACAGTGTAGATTTTTTATCTTGTAAAAATATCTACTATCTATACGACCTATGGAATATTCAACAGTTTCGAATATTCAAGAAACTGTAGGTAGTAGTTGATCTACACTAATAATTGCTTAATATTTTTTATTGTTCAATTGACACAATGAGCAATTTAAACTGTAAAATCCTAATAAAATATGGTCAAAAAGATCCAAACTAAAAAATACTAGAGCAAAATAAGGGTGGTTGAAATTAACATTTTTTTCTAAAATAATTTTTACGAAAGAACGAATAATCAACAAGGAAATAATTATGAAATTTTATACAGTTGTAGCCATGAGTTTTTCCTATTTGAAGAATATCAATTGAAGTTCTTACTAAATCAAATTTAAAACAAGACAATTTAATAATAGGTGAAATTTGGAAAAAGTTCGAAAAATAAAATATTGACAGGTAAACGTAAAACTAATTAATATTTAACTACATTTTTTTCAAAACTTAGAAGAAAAAAAACTTTATTTATGAATGCAATTGTTTTTGTTGCTTCGCTTTTTGCAGAATTATAAAATTTACGAAAATCCGCTTAAACATACTAAATTAGTTGCTGAAAATAAAGCTTGGTCGAAATTAATTATTATATCTTTATTCAAATATTTTTTAAAAAGGCATTCACTTATTATGCTGTAACCTGAGCTTGTCAGATAAATACAGCCGTATGCTTTTGTTTTACCTGGAAACGTCCTTAACTAAGTTGGTGGACAGATCCGGACATAGTAATTTTAACAAAGAAGCGCACTCAGCTATATGAATTGATTCTAAAATGGACAAAATGTTATTACACCCTTATTTCTAAATGTTCATTTCATTTTATTTTTTTCATTTTGCACAGAGATTGAGTTTGAGAAGATATTATATACCTTATTCAAATTAAAATGAAAACGAAAAAAAAAACAAATCACGTTAGATTTGCAATGCCAAGTATTTTATCAGTAAAAATAGTTTTTAAATTGTTTTCAAATTAAATCATTGATTCGACTTCCTTATAACACACGCCACAGACAAAATTAAAAGTACCATCCAATTTTTAAAATTTAATTTTTAAAAAAAGTTAATCATCTTAAATTCGTGATAGCCTACCCTAGGTTAACTTCAGCGGCGGCATTATACGTGTGTTGACTTTTGTTTTTAACATGAAAGTGATTTTTGTCCCGCACGCATAATTTCCTTGGTATCGCCATATATACACTGTAGGTCATACCTAGGCAACAACCTTCGCCTCATCACGGTGGGCTTGATAAAGTTCATTACGGAAACGGGTTACATTATTACAATTATTTTAAAGCAAGATATTATAAAAATATTGTACTTGTTACCAAACGCTGAAAACTTTTGTAGACTACTTTCACAAAGCAAACCCTATTGTACAAATTGGCAGTAATAAAATCATAATTTCGACCCAAAACGTGTGTTCCTCTGCTTGCAGCGTCAAAACTAAAAAATGGTTATTTTTTATATGTTATTGATCTGATTGTGTTGAATCGCAAATCTGCGAAAAATCCGTTGTGAATAATTATAGGCAAAAAAAATCTAGCTGACGGCGAGATTTGCAGTATTTAATCGACTATTTAACAAGAAAAACATTCAAAATTTTTCACTAAAGCGGATTAATAACAAAGATTAAAAACTGTATTTTAAAAATTATTTATTAATTTACCTAATTTGTAACCTAAATGCAAATTTTTTAAGGGCTAAAATTGGTTAATTTTTGTATTTTTTGTGAAAGGGTGGAATTAAAAAAAAATCTGCGTTCTTATTGGTTTTTTAAAAAAACGTCATTACCGCACAATTTTAATTGGTCCTTTCATGTCTGCATTCTAATTTTCAGCATCAGCCAGATATAAAAAAATACAACCATAAAAAATCAATTTGCAGGCATCGCTGCTGAGGAATAATAATTCTACAGAAAACTATTGTATTTACTGTAAATGAAAGAGGAATGTTTCACCGGCCCTTGGGACCACTTGCTAACCTGCACTACAAGTATAAAGCCTGGTTCATATCGTAGTGACAATGACAAGTGACAAGTGTCAACTCGTTCACAACGCAGCGACAAAAATGCATAAGAAAAGAGAATGACCGAGTGTGTGTTAAACAGTTGTTCTAATTATACAAAATTATTGCACATTGTAGATTTTTCATACATAATTTAAAAAACATCTTCTGCGACCTGTGGAATAATCTACAGTTTGTGGAATAATCTACATGATAATTTTTCTACGTAATACTGTAGATTATTCTAAGATGTTAACCGCAGTTTTGAAAACAAAATACTGTGCGAACGTAAAACTCCTATTGATGAGGTTTTTTTTATTTTTCATGTAATGTTGTCAAATATTCAACGTTTTTTTCGTTGAATCCGACGCTACTATGCATTTTTGACAGTGACAAGTGACAGTTTAACAGTGTACACGCGCGTGAAACGTTTTGTCACTTGTCATTCCCGTATCTTCGGGTTAAGTTTTTTTTTATAAAGGCAAATAAAATTTAGCTGACCGCGATATTTGCAGTATTTAATCGACACAACAAAAACATTAAAGATTTTTCCATAAAGTGGATTAATAACAAAGATTAAAAACTATATTTTAATAATCATTTTTCAGATTACTTAATTTGTAACCTAAATAGAAATTTTTCAAGGGTTAAAGTTGGTTAATTTTTGTATATTTTGTGAAAAAGTGGAATTAAAAAAAAATCTTGCGTTTTTATTTGTTTTTTTAACGTCATTACTGCACAATTTTAATTGATTATTGTAATACCATAAATTTCGAAATATATTCTTATTTTCGCAAATTTTTTTTTTTTCAAAATTCATCATGCAAAATGTTTTTAATTAAACGTCAAAAAAGTACGAATTGCTGTGTTTTTTTAATCGTATTAAAATGTCGAAGCCAATATAGTTTTAACTAAAAAATAACAATAACAATTTTTTTAAAATTCAAATTAAGTGCATTGAAATAACAACTTTTCATTATCTTTACCGTCGATGACGGTTGTAAGTCCTTGTGGAACATCGCGTTTCAAGTTTAGTCTTATTTGATGATCAAAGACTTGTCAAAAACACGGCATTTATGGTAACAAAAATAGAGTAGGCCAAAAAGACAAATGATTCTTAAGGTTTGGTTTTTATGACTTACTATTGATGAAAAAATAATGGTGCCGCAATCATGGCCTTTTCTCCTGCTATTTCCAGCGTTAAAAGATACTGGAGCGTTGCATCTTCCATAAAAAATTTATAATCGACAACTGAAGGATCGGTCATTTCTCACTTAGCACTAAGATAAATAATGGAAAAAATACAGGTTAAAAAGATATGTATTCGGAACAAATGTCAAAATTGCATTTGAAACCAGACACGTTTAGTTTGCTTTCAAAGAAGCAGAAAGCTTTTGTTTCCGAATTGCTCCATCTGGAATCTGCATTCTAGTTGCATGGGCTTGTTTTTAACTTTTCTAAACCAAACAAAAGTCTTCTAAACCGAACAATTTTTTCGTTTCATTCGCACCTTTTAATAGTAAAACCGTTAATATATTTATTTATCATATAATTCTTGATTATATGCGTTAGTGACGAATTCAATACTATCTCTATTATATAACATAAAAAGATAAAAATATGCACCAGGTTTTTGGCGTAAACCAATTTAAAATTGGTTCACATCGCAGCGGAAAGACAAGTGACAAGTAATTATGGGAGAAAAAACAAGCGAAAAACCGAAACACATGCTTTAGCAATAAGATTAGTATTTATTGGGCTTACTACATTGAAATAAGAAATAAGCTAAAAACAGTAGTTTTCAAAGAAGTACACCATAAAGACAAATTTTAGCAGTAAAATTAAATGGAGTTTGTTTTACAGCAGTTATAGAAAAGGTGACTGTAAAAACAAACCGAAAAAAACAACCTCACTAACACCCACAAACAATCTTCCATCCAAGTACAGAAAATTCGAAAAAAAAAACGATATTTTGGAAGAGTCATATAACTTCTGAACCGCTAAAGATAATTTGACGAAAAAAATTTTTGGGCTATTGTGCGAAAGGGTAGAATTTTCACAAAAAAATCATTAAAATCGAAAACAAAAATTTTCATTTTGCACCGCATATTCAAAGGCTATTATCTTTTATTTAACACTAATTGATAAGTGTGAATTTCGGTGTATATATACAAGCAAGAATATATAAACACAAGAGAATGTTCAACTTGTAAACTAAAATTTTAACCAGAATTTTGCTAAAAAAGTCGCAAATGCGCAACTTTGTGCGACCTTTCCAGCAGAAATGCACAATTTTCTGCTAAATTTTTTTGCTAAAAGGTTTTTAACGCAGTGTTAGTTTTTTTAATTATTGCGACTTTACTTCTTTTTATTGCAGCTTCTTTTCGCACTACGATTATTTTCGCACAACAAAAAAAAAACAAACAAATAGTTCATGTGTGATTTTTCCAGCAAAATTTTGTTTGGAAATTTAGTATGCAGTCAGACATTCTCCTGTGTTATACATGCTTTAGACTAAATGAACATGGGCTCTATGAAAAATAGGGATATACTTATTTTTAAAAAATTATTATGAGAGTTGTTGAAACCTTTAAAAACTTTTTTTTCTAAATATTACGTTTTTGGACTTAGCAGGTTCTTGGATTGTAATTTCATATTTAACTATCGGCAAGCTGACCGGTTGCTAAAAAACATTATATTTATAAAGAAAAATTTAGTTGTAAAACAATAAATATTCATAATAATAGTCAATTATTATTATGCTTATGTTTAAAAAAATATACATCATGTTGTTAAAATATCCATTTTCTCCATAAATGTCCAGAATATTTATGAAAATTTTTAAAGTAAATTTAATATAAAGAAGCAAGTTCAATCAACAACTTGTTTTTGACAACCCGCTAACTTAGCTAATTGTGAACATTTGTTAGTGGACCGGCTCTAGATGCCCCAAACCAGAGATCGTTTAATATACTTTTTGAGGCAAAAATATAAAATTTGAATTTTCCCAAGAATTATTAAAAATTAATATTATTTTAAAATTATTCTATATTCATTTAAATAAAAGTTTGTTATATTTTTTAATGTGATTTGTTTAAATTATTTTAAACTCCGTTTAATATTTCCAAATAAATACATTTAAGCAACCATTTGTTTTGTTTTCAAAACACTTGTATGACAATTGTATTATTTTAACAAACAAAAGAATAAAATAAAAAAATATCACTTTTAATTTTTTTAATTAATTATTTTTTAAAGCTAACATTATTTAAAACTATTCTGTATATCTATTTTAGAATATTATTTATCGACAACGCGTTATGAAATTGTTAGAACTGATATTGCTGGAAAGTTTGTCCTGTTACCATAGTGAATTTGAAAGTGGGTCTGGCAAACTAAACGCGGATCTCGATGGTTCCAACACAAAAGTAAAATATTGTGGTCCTGTTTAAATATTGTTGAAATAATTCTTTCTTGTAATTTTGCGGAAAAAATAAAACATATACAACATGATCTCTCATAATAAATTACAGCAGATTATCGCGTTAAAATTTATGTTAAAATTGCTAATTTTGACTCAACTTTTTATGAATAAGTAGAAAAAGTTTTAAAATACAAAAAAATAAAAAAATCACATTTGACTGTAGGACTTATAAGATTTTTAACATGATGTATGCTAATATAAATTAAGACGCCGAAAAAAATCCTAAAATGACAAAATACTATAGCAGTAAGGAAATATAGTATAAAATTTATAAATTAAACTATGTTAAATTATAGTTGAGGACTGTGGGGGACATGAAAAAACCAGTTAAAAATATGCGGCTATGATGTTAAGAAACAAACTCGAACGCATGATACAAATGCCAGGTTTTCATAAATTACACAAAAATTAGGAAATTTATAACCGTTAAAAAATTAGAAATTTGTTCAAAATTAAATAATTTAATAAAATAACTCTTGCAAAAATAAGTTTATGTGAAATAAACAATTTTTGCCCATTTTCACAAATAAATTATTCGTCATTTTTAAGAAATTATCATTAAATAAAACTATATCATAATCATGCTTAGGTACGAGTTTTTGTTATGAAAGTTTAGGCTTAACAAAGTTTTCTGTGCATTGGTGCGTGATTTCTTGAAGACTTTTAAAAACTATTTTTATTTGATTAAGTTAATGGTATACTTAAATTAAAAAAAAATTAATTATATTTTAAACAAATGATACAAAAAAATCCAAGTTTTATGTCTTAAAAAAACATTTTTTTCGCAAAGTTGTGCAAAATAAGTAAATAATCGAATTTATAGACTTTTTAAAAGTTTATTATGCAATTAGCTACTTTTGTATGCATATTCCAAAAAAAAATTTGTTGGTATTACAGTGTTGAGTTATTACAAGTTTTATTTTATATATGTTTAAAAATAAATAATATACTTGAAATAAAATGAAAAACTTTTATTAGTTAGAAAAAAAAGGTTAAAAAAAGAACATAAGAAAAACAATTATAGAACACTTTTGATCCCACCTAAGAAACGATGGGCAGGTAAAGGTAAAATATACTCTAACTTATCTACCTAATAACTTGTTACAAAGCATAAATACAAGGAAAAAATTGAAAATATTTTTATGTAATACAGCACAAACAACACAATAAAACTGTCAATAAAAAAATCTATACAAATTGTTAGCAAATTTGTTGTTAGTAAAGAATAATAATGAAAAAGGAATAGAATAAAACATTTCATAGTCCAGACCATTTTAAACAATTTTTTTATCAGACAATAATTGAGGTTATATTTGTAATACGCTGTATTTAAAAAAGTTAATGTTATTTAATAAAGATTTAAAATTTGTTAAATTTCTAGCAGAAACAACGCTTGATTGCAGGTCATTCCATAGTTTTACACTTCTTTCTGTAAAAAAATACTTCAAAGACGTCCAAATTGTACCTGTCAACACGTTTGAGAGTAAAATTATGGCGCCTTAATAAATAAGGAGAATTTTCACAAGTGAAAAAATTATTAAAACTAGATCAACTAAATTATTTACAATTTTATAAACCATGATCAGGTCAAATTTAATTCTTCGAGTTTCCAAGGTTTAAAATATAAAAATATCTTAATCGAGACTTGTAATCAGTATAGGGTATGTTGCATCTGAAACAAACCATTTTAGTGAAGTATTTTTGTGTTTTTTTTAAGCATAATAACATCTTTTTTTAAATAAGGGTTTCAAACAGAAACATTTGACTCTAAAAGTGGCCTAACAAAAGTTTTAAAAGCGCGCAAATGAAAAAAAAACGGATTTTTTGATTTAATGCATTTCAAGATTAATCCAGCTCTAGTGTACGCTTTTGTTGAAATATTTGAGCAATGCAATGAAAATTTTAAATTGTCGCTGAGAAGAATACGAAAATCGTTTATATTTTTAACTGAATCAATTTCTTGTCCCGATATAAAATATTTTTCAAAATCTATTTTTAAATTCTCAGCTGAGAAAACTTTACACTTTTCAAAAGATATATTTAACTGCGCTATGGATGGCCAACAGCTAAAATTTTCTAAAGTTATATGAAGGTCATGTGCAGCAGTATTATTTCTAGCTTGATAAAATTTGCCGTCGTCTGCAGAAAGTTTGATACCGCAAGATCCGAAAGTGCATTTTGGTAAGTCATTAACATACAACAAAAAAAGCAAAGGACCCAGTACAGATCCCTGCGGGACTCCGGAAGAAACAGCTATAGGTTGAGATAATTCATCTCCTACGCTTACTGATTATGTGCGTCCTTTTAAAAAGGATTTTATCCAGTTTAACAATTCATAGTTTATGCCATAGGCTTTTAGTTTTTGAATTAACTTAGGATGACTTACGGTATCAAACGCTTTAGAAAAATCAATATAAACGGTATCTATACGGAAACTTTTATTTATTTTTCAAATCCATTGGTTTAACATAGCAAGTACAAGCTGGGTACAGGTATAACGCTTTGCCAAAAAGCCATATTGTTCCTTAGTAATTAGTTTTTTTTCAAAAGATATTTTAGTAACTGATCAGCTATTATTTTTTCAGCAATTTTACATATATAACCAAAATATATACCATAATAATAAAGGAAAAATATGTGACTTCATATATTTCTCAGACACATTGACTGCTCTTATTTATTAGGGCGCGCCCTAATAAGACCGCGCACTTATTAGGACACTCGGATGTGCTAATTAGAGCCTTGTTTCTGAAGGAGGGCTCTTATTAGGGCGTGTAAGCGCTCTTATTAGGGCGCGCCTTTATTAACACACCATGGCCCTAATAAAGGGCGTGTCCTAATTAGCACACTTATCGATTTTAAAAAAAAAGAAGATTATTTATAAGTCAGTTTTATGCGAATGTTATCGTAGCTGCAATGGCTCATTGTAGTGATTCGGCCTACCACTGAGCAAGTAACGGGTTCGAAACCTGCGGACGGTAGACTTTTTTATTTTTTTTCTTTTCAGAAAATTGTTTTTTTGTTTTGTTATTTTTCTTTTAATTTAACATGAGTATCCCACCAAAAAAATAGTCGTTTATTTTTGTTATTGTGTTTTGGAAATTATACTTATCGCATTTGGTACACCCACAAAATAAAACTAACCTAAAAATTTTTTAAATGTTCATCCATTTAAAATATGAGCTAAATAATAAAAAAAGATTTAAAACTACTTCGTTTAGTGTTAGTTTTGTGAAAATAAATAATAATACTTACCTTATACTTGCTTTTTAATGAATTTACTTGTGCATTAAATAAAATGCGAATAGTCTTAATTAAAAAAAATATATACGGGAGCACGGAACAGTTGTTTTTTTAGGAAAAATGATTTTACTACGAGGGTCCTATCTATTAAGGGTCATAACATAATTTTCAGCAAAAAAAAACTTTATACCTTTTCGGTTTAAAAAAAATAAATTGGAATGCTAAACTACTCAATTGTTATGGTGTACCAAATGCAACTATAAATTCCAAAATAACAATAACGAAAATAAAATACTATTTTTGGTGTTTTACTTATGTTAAAATAAAGGAAAATAATGAACCAAAAAATAAGATTAAAAATTTTTGAAAAGAAAATACAAAAGTCTACCATCCACGGGTTTCGAACCCGTCACTTGATCAGTGGTAGGCCACTGAGCCATTGCATCTACGATAACAGTCGCATAAAACAGACTTATAAATAATTTTTATAATTTGAAAATCGCCCTAATAAGAGCAGTCAATGTGTCTGAGAAATATATGAAGTCACATATTTTTTCTTTATTATTATGTTATATATTTTTGATATAACTACAAAGAGACACTGGTCTGTAATTTTGTTTAAGTGACCGCAAACCCTTTTTAAAAATAGGAACCACGATTGCTTCCTTCCATTTCTCAGGCAAAATTCCAGATTTCATTGACATTTTAAACAAATAATTTAATGGCAGCCCAATTTCTGAGGCAATTTGCTTAAAAAAAAGCGGGGATTTTATCTGGGGTGCGCGATGTTTTTAAAGGTATTTTTTATGGTTTTAACTACATTCTCATAGGAGAAATTAATGAAATTTAATCCGACTTTTTCTGGGACAATTTCAGGAAAATTTGGGTTAACTCCATTATCTTGAGTGCAAACTTATGCAAAAAAAAGTTAAACAAGTTTACTTTTTCACGGTCGTCCACAGTGTAGGTGTTATTTTCATTTAGTAAAGGTGAAATTGATGTTCGACTTTTAGTTTTAGCATTAACATATTTAAAAAAGTTGTTAATACTTCCCGAATTGATGATGTTACGTTCTTTCTCAAAGTAATTATTTACAGCAGAGTCATATTCTTACACACATCTTTGTATTTTTGTTTTAAACTTGGTTTGGATTTAAGAAGTTTATGTAGTAATCGTTTTCTGGTAGATAATCTTTGTATTTTTTTGGGGTATTTCGTTTTATTATTTTGTAATTTAATTTTTGGAATAAATTGGTCAATGCAAAATTCAAGAATTTCGATTAATTTAGAAGATAATTTTTTAGGATCTCAACACATTTATTGTTGTACATTCATTTTTTATACAGACAAAAAGTTTTTGATTTTAGCATAATCACCCTGTTTAAAATTTGGAAAATATTTAGACCTTTTATGCAAACTTGCCTATGCGTTTAATGAAAAATCAAATGAAAAATGATCACAAGTTTCTGAAAAAGCTGGGCATACATTTGCCGATTGAATAAAAGAGGAATTTGAGCAAAAGACTAAATCCAAAAGATTATTTTCTCGTGTTGATTCATTTACATATTTTTTCAGATTATTACGTACACAAACATCTGAAAAATTCTGTGCACAAATCCTGCCATGACTCACAAAATTTTTCCCGTCAATGCAACTAAAGTTGAAATCACCACCAACAATAAAATAATTCAAAGTATTAGCAGTAGTATGAATGAAGAAACTAAGCAAAACAGTAGTTTTAAGATTAAAGGTCGAAGCAGGTGGTAGTAAACTGACGAAATCCGAAAATTTAGTTTTCATTTAAAAAAGCTAAATTGCATTAAAAACATTCAAATTTGTTTGATTTGCTCGTTGGTCAATTCCGCTTGACCTGCACATCAATGCATAATTTGCAGAAATTTCAAGTGGAGTCGGAGTCGGTGGAATTTAGTGTGCCTTGCCATGGACCTCTTGGCCTTGCATTGGGCAGATTCTAATTTTCAGCGCGCTAGTGGTAATTTTAAGCGCGCTGAAAAATCTGAAACTCTATCATGATAAAGTTTAGCTTGATTTTTAGGTTTTGCTTAGGCTTAGGAAAAACAAAAAAGGCGTTTAAAACTGTTTAGCTGACTAAAAAAATGTTTCCGCTTAGTTTTACCGTGTTTAAAAAATGATTTTTCAGCGCGCTGAAAATTTAATGTGCTGAAAATTAGAAACTGCCTTGCATTGCGATTGCAGATTACGCAAGCGGACTACGTCCCACTTTACCAGCAGGTCTGTCTTACTTTGTCAGCAGTCTTACTTCGTCATCAGATAGGTGTCTCACTTTGCCATCACATGCGTCTCACTTTGCCATCAACATCTTTCTTACAGAAATACTTCATTAAGACAATTTTAAAAGGGCAAAATAATATCATCTTAAAAAATGTTAATTTTTGCAAACTAAAATGTGTTAAAAAAACTAAGTTTTAATCATAAAAATTAAAAATGTTTAATTTTTTCCTAAGCCTAAGCGAAGCCCTAAAATCAAGCTAAATTTTATCATGATAAAATTTTGTTGCATTTTCCAAATGTTAAAATTTAAAGGAAATATTGCAAACGCATTATTTTTATGGGTAATTTATACCACTTTATGGTGATTTTGTAACGTTTATGGTAGTTTTGGCCTATGATGATTTTGTCCGTGGTGCTTTTATACCCAACATTTAGTGGAATATTTTAATTAAAGTTAAAATATTTTATTTTATATTAAACATAATAAATTAAATACTCGTCTTTTTTTGTCACAATGCTAAATTAAACATTTTAAAAATGTATTTTTGTAAGGTCTGCGTTTTTTTAATGGCGATGGCAAAGTGAGACTCTGTTGATGGCAAAGTGAGACTCTGGGCCGGAATTCACAAAGCGGGGTATACACCGTGTAAACTGGTTTGGGGACTTTAGAGCCCAGGGACTTTAGAGCCGGGACTTTAGAGCCGGGACTTTAGAGCCGGACCTGTGGACTTTAGAGCCGCAGCAGGGACTTTAGAGCCGAAATAAAAAAATCGTTTGCAAACAATAGTAAAACAATATACAAGTAATATTAAAACATTTACATAACAAATGGAGCTAATTATGCAATGCGGTAATCATTATGCGGGATAAATATGCTTCGAGTTTTCTATTGTATATACAGAAGATGACAAAAATAAGGATTTGGCGGAAGAAGAAACTTATTAACTTCCAATTGATAAACTTCTAGTCTTGAGCAAAAACATGGTTTAGATTCGTGCTTTGATTTATGTGATAAAAGATTTTTCATGTGAATATAGGGCATGGTTAAGGGTTAGGATTCACGGTTTTTGGTTTTTAAATTAAAACATTTGTTATGAAATATCAAAGATGTTTTATTTTAGAAAATGTTGCAATAAAAATTTAAGACAAAAAAACAATATTTTTCCTAAACCTAAGCGAAACCTACAAATCAAGATAAAAATCTAAAAAAAGTTTAAAACTATTGAAATTCCTTTAGTTTACTGCTTAAATAAAAAAAATATTTGTTTCGGAAGATATTATGCCGAAAATATTCTTTCCGGACACCAAAAGGTTTTAAAAGTATTGTAGGAAGCTTTAAAAACTTTTTTACAACTTAAAATTTGGCTAATTTCAGTGATATATTGTATGAAAATGACGTAATTTAACCAACTTTGACAAAATTTGTGTAGCTCTAAAGTCCCTTAATTTTTTATGAATTTTCTGAACACAAAAGTTACGTTACGGCTCCAAAGTCCCTCCAATACGGCTCCAAAGTCCCACACTGCGGCTCTAAAGACTCTCGGCTCTAACGTCCCCTCGCTCCGGCTCTAAAGTCCCGTTACCGGCTTACAGGAGAAAACTCCGCAGCTGACTCCGCAGCAGAGTTTAAGCCTACGCCTTCCTAAGCCTAAGCAAAGCCTAAAAACAACCTAAAATTTCTTCGCGCAGCTATTTGTTAATAGTTTAGGTTGTTTTTAAGGCTTTGCTTAGGCTTAGGAACGCATAGCCTTCAGCTTAAAAAAGATTATTTCACTCCAGGTAACCCGCCGCGGCGGCGGCGGCGGTGTTCTCCCCTTTCCCCCCCCCCCCCCCGCACTGTGTATTCCCCCGACCCCCACCCCCACCCCCCCCCCAAATTATGCATATTTTTTTTCATTTTTAATAATTTATTGTTGTCAAAAAAGATTAAACAAGCATTACCTCAATACACGAAGCTTACAGAAATTAACAATTTACAATATCACAATATTAAAAAAATATTTAAATTCTTTAGCATTTTTAGCTACAAAACATAAACTACTAAATCCTTAGTTATGGTAGTCCTTGGCGGTTCAATCATGAACATCAATATGTCAGAACGGAGAGCTCCAAAATAAAAAATAGAAACGATTTTATGCGATTTATTTGCATATTAGGTGCTCTTTTAAAAACAGCAATGGGTCTCAATGGTACCTTTCGAAGTTTAGATAGGGCAATAGTTTTGACAAATTCTAAACAGAGCAAATATTTTTTGGTAGAGTAGAAAGAGAATCTGAATAAAGCAAACAAATTTTTGGAAGCATACAACACATAATTTAATAGTAACATTCCTGTGCAAAACATTTTTATTTTGTGTAATTTATTTAGATTAAACTTAAAAGCAGTTAAAGTTACATTTTAAGTCACCCTGAAACGACTCGAAAGCCAGTCGACATAGGTTTGATAGGAGCCAGTATTGAGATAACATTTCAAAAAAGAAAAGCGGCAGTTTCTTGCTGCTTCTAGATATACTAAGGTCGGGTTGATCTTTTCGTAGCTGCCTTTCATTACCAATCAGCAGATAGGCAAGCGTATCAGTTCGGTAGGCAAATATAAAACTTTGTAATGCAAGCCAGCATTTGTAATTGAATGGAATAGCATGCCATAGTAATGGACTATTTTCTAATTTTAGAGGCGCTTTTTCAGACAATGGTGGCGGTACCAATAGCAATATTACATAACGATATGATAAGTATAGCAACTTTAACAAAATATATCTTTTATCCCTGCCCCACTTTAATGCAGAACAACCCCTCGGCCTTTTGGCTTTATAGGCGGAGTCAGGGATCTTCGCCTCCTCACCAGTACACTCACCCGAACCTAATATAGGAACAGTGTCGTGTCCAGTGCGTCTCACATGGCTGTGAAATGAGCTAGTGAGCCGGTCTGACATATCTTTAAGCTTATCGTAAACTTTTTCCCAGTCATAACTGAGATAGCAACATTGAACTGCACCTTTAAAATTTGATATTAACTCCATTTTTGCAATCTGAGAATTGAACTGCCTGAGCCGGTGACGCCCACCTATCTGCATAATTTTTTGGAAAGCGAGCTTTATCAGTGTTTACAACCTCAATATATCTGTCAACAAACAAGCCGCCCATTTCCTCTTTGGAAATGTTTTTTAAAGCACCATTTATTAACTGCCCCCTGACAGTCCAGATTAAATCCTTCCACACTGCACAAAATGTTCTAAGCAACCGTCTTTGTGAAGACTTTGGGAGGTCATTGTCTGATATATTGGCTCCATTTAGTCTTAGTAGTATTAAATCTAGTTTTAAATTATTAGCCATGCAGGCCAAAAACTTGTTTGCTCTACTAAGTAGGGATCTTAGTTTGCGACAGCTTACAAATATATGATCTAAGTTATATGGTACTGTATTTTTGCATAAAGGGCACATTTTAAGATTATTTGGGTGACCCAAAAAGGTACCATTGAAACCCATATTTGAATGCAATAATCTTATGCCTAAGTCTCTATATTTAATAGGTATATCAATATTGTAGATTTCACCGTAGGCTACCATCCATTTTATGTGAGAATATCCTGGTTCTTTTTTAATTCCAGGCTCCCTTCCAGGTTCAGTCAGCATTTGGTATACAGTCTTTGAGCACGCTTTTGACCATTTGAAGTTTTCCTTTGATCTATTAACAAAAAGATACATGTCACGTACTCTAATTAATTCTGGTGGTGGGTTCAGAGTATGTAAGAAGGAAGGGCTAGCCCCCTTTCTGGCTATTTTATTTAGTGTGAACCCCAAAAAATAACTAAGTAGTCCAAACCATTGAGATCGTTTTTGGGGATATTGATCCTCAAACGAATATTTTTTTAGTATTCCTCCCCAAACACTTTGACTGCGCAGATATACATCTGGTAAATTTAACCCTCCTGCAAAGAACTGGCGTCTCATAACCTCCCAAGGTGGCCCTTCTCCAGCTCCCCATGAAAATCGAGCAAAAAGTCTGTTAAGTTGGGAACAAATATTTTTAGGGGGAGGCACAGCTGCCAGTGCATGTTGAAATAACGATATAACATAGGTAAAGATATATTTTGATTTTCCATAAAAACTTAGATATTTAGCTTTTTTATTACTTAATGAATGCATTACTTTACCCATAATATTTTCCCACGTTTTTTTATTTCCCGTTGATCCAAAGTACACTCCAAGGATTTTTATGTTATTAACCAACCAAGATGACGGTATACCGCTTGTAAGATTTTTATCCCTAGTACCTGGACCAACTCCAATTTGGACCACTTCAGTTTTGTCTTTATTAATTTTTGCCTCTGAAGCTTTCTCATATGTTTTTATTTCCTCTCGGAGGCTGTCTAAACCACTACTATCTTGAAGCATTAATACAGTGTCATCAGCATAACCAAACACTCGTAGCTCAGATACCCCTCCATCTGGAGAAGGTACCTGAACTCCATGCAGTCCTGGCATAACTCTTAAGAATTCTAAAAAAGGTTCAATTTGGATTACAAATAGAAGCATAGACAATGGACACCCTTGTCTGATCCCCCTTGTAATAGGTATTTTTTTAGAAAGAGCCCCATTAATTAAAACTTGACAATTTATGTTTTGATACATAATTTTTACCCATCTTTGAAAATTTTTACCAAAATTAAATCTATCCAGTACTTTTGCAATCCATGCATGATTGCATCTATCAAAGGCTTTTTCTAAGTCTAAACCAATTAATATAGCTTTCCATCCTTTACTATTTAAGTACTTTAAACTCAAGCTTATTGCCAGTAAGTTGTCCAGCATAGATCGCCCTTCCACACCACAAGATTGACCCTGTTTAATTATTTGTGGCATTACTTTTGATAATCGGGACGCTAGGATTTTAGATAATATTTTGTAGTCTACCGTTAATAATGACACTGGTCTCCAGTTTTTTAAAAATAACGGGTCTGCTTTTTTATATATTAGTGCGATAATTGCCAAAAGCATAGATTTAGGCAGCTCACCACAAACAAAAGCACAATTTAGAACTTCTACAAAATCTTTCCCAATTATATCCCAAAAGTTAGTATAAAATTCTTTTGGTAGCCCATCTTTTCCAGGTGTTTTGCCATTAGCCATACTTTTGACAGCTTTATAAGCTTCCTCTTCAGTAATAAATGCTTCCAAGCTGTGCTTTTGATTATTAGTAAGCTTTTTATTTATTAAGTCTAAATATTTATCTTGACATTCAGAGTTTGTTCCTTCAGTTGAATACAGTTTATGATAAAATTCTGATGCAAGTTCTAAGATTGACTCCTTATTATTAGCTACTGATCCATTTGACTTTATTAATTTAGTTATACACTTATCAGTAGATTTTTGGTGTTTTAGTTTTTTATACCATATTTTTTCACCCAATTCTTCATTTATTTCAGTTGCTTGACTAACAAGCAAAAACGCATTAGCTTTTTTCTGGTAAATTTCAGAAAGTAGTTTTTCAGTGACCATAATTTCTTTTTCCAACCCTTTTATTCCATTATCTTGCCTTTCTTGCAATTCTGACAACCTTTCTTTTAGATTTATTTCATGGTTTCGAATAGTTTCTGCATGCTCTTTAGAGAATGCTTGAATTATTTTTTTTATTTCATATTTTCCCAAGTCCCACCAATGCGAGACTTTGGAAAAATAAGGCCTTTGTTTTTGCCAGTAGTTCCAAAAAAGTTTTATTTTATTTTTTAGAATTTTAGATTGAAATAAAAGTATATTAGCCTTCCAATACCCAGGTCCAAATTTTTGGTAGCCAGGCTTGATTAGATCAAGCGTCAATGTTGAATGATCATAATTCCCTACAGAAGAATAACGAACGTTCTCTAAATAGCGCAAACAACCTTCATGGGCATATACTCTATCTATTCTACTTACTCCTTCCCCTTTTCGGCGAAAACTAAATCTTTTTAGGTCACCATACCTATCTCGAAAAACATCTATCAACCCTTTGGTCTCCAAACGCAGTAAAGAGTTTCTGCAAACAATATCTGTTGGGTGTATTTCACCAGCTTTTCGATCCAGTAAAGCATTTCCTACACAGTTAAAATCACCAATTAAAAGTGAATTTTTATTTATGTCCAAAACATCATCTTTAAGAAACATGTTATACCATCTTTGAAGACCAAAGGTTCCTCCACCATCATAAAATGTTGCATACACATTATAAATACTAAAATTTCGATCACCATTTTCTATTTCTATGTATTGAACTGTTCCTTCAAGAATAATTTTACAAGCAATTACGTTTACAGTGTTTGATATAAATATAGCTGTCCCTTTAGAATGCTTTGTTCCTATATTCCAGTAAATTTTTCCTGGATAATTTTTTCAAAACTATTTTGAATGCTTTTGGAAGGTGCATGTATTTCTTGTAAAAATAATATATTGTGCTTATCAGCTAAGTTTCTTATATTATATATTGATGTGCAGGTTAGGTTTAGGCTTAGGATTAGGCTAAAATTTGCATAATACTAAAAATTACGGTAGATTACAGTAGATTTTGGTTCCGAGCAATCTCCCAACAAAAAGGGTGAATCTCCCAACTGTGGAATCTCCCAACAGTTTGTGGAAAGTCCCAACAGAATCAAAAAATACGTTTGCAACAAACACCATTTTATTTTTTAGTCAATTAACACTATTATTTATAAAAATATAGCATTAAATTTTTTATTCAAAAAACTGAGCACCTAAGCCTAAGCAAAACCTAAAAATCAAGCAAAATTGTATTATGGTAAATTTGTATTTAATGATGCTTTTTAAACTGAAGAGTAAAAACTTTATTTTTTTCTTAAGCCCAAGCAAAACCCAAAAATCAAAAAAAAAATTCTCATTGGGGTGGAAACTTGCATTTTTGAAAGTACGTTTACAAAATTGCATAATTCCATTTATCATTCATTTAATGCATTTATTTATTTTCGGTTGTTTAAAATTATCATCACCGGTTTTGCAAACGTATTTCTAATATTTGAACTGTTGGGAGATTCATCGATTGATTGGGACTTTCCACGTTGGGACTTTCCTCAGTTGGGACTTTGTCCGATACCTAGATTTTGGTCGGTGTCGGTGTCGGTGGAATTTACAGTTTGCCAGGGTGTCCGGAAATTTCGTCTTCTACATCTCGTCTTTCAACATCTCGTCTTTTACATCGGTTGCTGGGTGGGGTGGTTTTCCTCGGTCGTTTTTTAATCTTGTCTTCGGAATCGTTTTTGGTGGATTTTTTGTGGTTTTTGTGGTTTCGTGATATTTTCTGCTCGTTTTTAATCTGTCTTGGAAACTGTCTTTTGGATGCAATTTTGTAGGTACTTAGAAAATGCGAGTTTCGACCCCAATGATAAAATTTTCTTTGATTTGTGGGTTTTGCTTAGGCTTAGGAAAAAAAAAAGGTTTTCACTCTTCAGTTCAAAAAGCATCATTAAATACAGATTTACCATAATAAAGTTTTGCTTGATTTTTAGGTTTTGCTTAGGCTTAGGTTCTTAGTTTTTTTGAATAAATCGTTTAATAAAATTTTATCATGACAAAAATTTTGCTTGATTTTTGGCTTTTGCTTAGGCTTAGATAAATAAAGGTTTTCAATGCATTGCTTAAGTCAAAATATAGGAGAAACTTGTCTATTGAAAAGTGCGTTTACAAAATCGCATTCAAAAGACGAGTTTTCCGAAGACGAGATGTTTAAAAGACGAGTTTTCTGAAGACGAGATGTAGAAGACGAGATGTTAAAAGACGAGATGTAGAAGACGAAATTTCCGGGAACCGTTTGCCAGACTGCTGGCAAAGTAAGTAAGATTCACCCGCAAGCGCAACGGCCACGTCGCATTTCTCCAGAAAAATAGTCTCGATTCCCCATAAGAGTCTCGATTCCCCAGACATTCCTATTTCCCCAGAAGCCATTCCCATTTCCCCAGAAGCCGTTCTTATTTCCCCCGAAACCGTTCCTATTTCCCCAGAAGCCATTCTTCCCCAGTAAGCAGTCGCAATTCCCCAATAAGAAAATCCCTAGAAAAGGTCTTGATTCCCCAGATAAATTTAGCAGTAGCAGAAGGTTCCAGAAAATTTTGTCTTTTATATTACGTTTTTCAACATCTCGTCTTCTACAACTCGTCTTCAAAAAGCTCGTCTTTTAAACATCTTTTTTTCAGAAAACTCGTCTTTTGGATGCGATTTTGTAAACATACTTTTTAAAAGACAAGTTTTTCGCATTTTGCGACTTAAGTTGAACAATGGATTGAAAACTTTTTTCCTAAGCCTAAGTAAAACCTAAAAATCAAGCTAAATATTACCATGATAAACTTTTATATTTAATGATTTGTTTCAAAAAACTGCGAGCACAAGTCTAAGCGAAACCTAATGATTAAGCAAAACTTTGTATTTAATAGTGTGCTTTTTGAATTAAAAAGTGAAAACTTTTTTCTTGTTAAATGTTTTATTAATTGTATTAAGCACAATTTTATGATAATTATGCTTGTTTTATTCCTTATGCTTTATTTTAGTATTGCAAAGCCCCTGAAATATTGTTTAGCAATAAAATTTAGGAAGAACTTGAAAAAAATACTTAGAAGCAATAAAAACCATCTAGTATAACAATAAAACAAAAGTTATATCAAAAATAGTAAAAAAAAGTGTTAAAGAAAAACAATGATTCTGAATATGCAACGCCAACTTTATAAGATGTGTTTCTGGGGAATCGAGACCGCTTTCTGGGGAATCGAGACCGCGTTCTGGGGAATCGAAACCGCTTTCTGGGGAATCGAGACCGCGTTCTGGGGAATCGAGACCGAGTTCTGGGGAATTGAGACAACGTTCTGGGGAATTGGGAAATCGTTATGGGCCGGAATTCACAAAGAGGGGTATACACGGTGTATACACCGTGTTAGTGTATTCGGTGTATACACCGTGTAAACTACGGTATTTTTGCGTGTTTACACGGTGTTAGTTTATCCGGACAAGTTACCGTAGTTTTCCGTGTACCCCGTGCTAAGTGTGTTAAAATTTCATTAAACGATAAAAAAAGATATAAAACACAAAATTTAGAGGAATTATTTGTATAAAAAACAGATAAACTTTTAATTGTCTATTGAATAGTTGCAAACATGTGTTAAAAGTGGTAGAACAAAATGTTGTATATATATCTTAACGAAGGAATTTTTCCAACAAAAAAAATAAAATTTTATGATGAACACTGTGACTCGTTTTTAGATATTAGAAAATTTTTCCCAAAATTTAATGTAGTAAAAAGTTTTAATTGAAATAATAAAAAAAAACTAAAATATAACAGTTTTGCCCAGTAGTCACCAGATAACCGCAATTTTCTTGCTCACTAAAATTAATGTTAACAATAAATCCTTATTTATCTACAAAAATTTAATCTCTATCAAAGTAATATTTTTTAATACTGACCAAATCATTTTTTGAAATCTAAAACATTATGCGGACTGGTCTGACGAGGTAAGCACTTTAGGGATGAGCTCCTTCAGTGCTTCCGAAACTGCTTGAGCAATGCTTTTTTCTGGAAAATAAATGGGAGGGCTCCGAGGAGCACATAAAGGGTACAGGTACTAAACGTGTACCAAAAATCGATAAGAGATTTTCACGCTACAAATACTAAATAAAAACATGTTTTAATGTCAAGTCTGACCTGAAGATTTCGATTTTAAACTTTAAAAAATGATTGAAACACAATTTTTGATAATGGGTAAAATATAGGCGAAAAATGACAATATTTTGGGTAAACAATTTTTACTGTTTAGAAAAAATTTAAATTAACTGCTAAATTAAAATAAAAACTGTGTTTTTACATTCCTGGAAGTTCAAAGAATCTAAAAATTTTCAAAAAAATTAAAAATTTAGTAGTAACATCAAGAATATATAACACAAGAGAATGTCCGACTGTACACTAAATTTTTGACCGAAATTTTGCGAGAAAAGTCGCACTTTAGAATTCGTGTGCTACTTTTCTCGCAAAAATCCGCCATTTTCTGCTAGTTTTTTCGCGCTGCGATTTTTAACACAGTGTTAGTTTTCTCGCAGTGGGAACTGCGACTTCTTTCGCACTCTATGCTGCTTTATTCGCACTGCGATTATTTACGCACTGCGAGTCTGGCCGCGCAACAAAAAAATACAGACGCTGGTAGTCATTTTCAATGGAGTAAAACACTTCGAAACTTGTTTTATTTAATTTTAAAACGTTGGAAAGTTACTTTAATTTATTAGAACTAAAAAGTTTTAACATCTTAAGGTAAAAAAAACGACTTTTACTCATTTAAACACAAAATTTTTGCTCCGCTTTGTTTTTATTTTTTTTGTTGTTGTGCAGCCCGACTCGCAGTGCGAAAATAATCGCAGTGCAAATAAAGCAGCATAGAGTGCGAAAAAAGTCGCAGTCCCCACTGCGAAAAAACTAACACTGTGTAAAAAATCGCAACGCGGGAAAACTTGCAGAAAATGGCGGATTTTTGCGAGAAAAGTCACACACAAAATCAAAAGTGCAACTTTTCTCGCAAAATTTTGGTCAAAAATTTAGTGTATAGTTGGACACTTTTGTGTTATATATTCTTGGTAACATGGACCAACATGAATATGGACAAAAAATTTGTTTTTGTTTAACAACCTAAATAAAGCTTATTTTTAATATGATTTATTTTTTCTAAGCCTTAGCAAAGCCTAAAAATTAAGCTAAATTGTATTATGAGGCATTTTTATTAAATTATCACATTTTTTTAAATTCTCATTTTTTTCACGACTGAATTTCGAGACATTTTTAAGTGGTTGCTATACAAAATTGGTGAAGACCAGAAAAAAAAGTAAAAATATTTTTGGAACCGCCAGACACTCGGAAATCTAACAAATATTTATTTGTACTGGTTCAAGCACTATATAAAAAAATTTCTTAAGAGCATAAAATGTACCTTCAAAAAAAGGGTCATTTTTTGACTATAAATAAAACACAAATTATTTTCT
>JASAMX010014205.1:0-41620 GCA_030248175.1 Microlaimidae sp. YZB2_3 | reverse complement strand
TAAAATGGCTTAAAATGCATTGAAATAGGTTAAAAATTGTAAAAAATTTCGCGATGATGGCGTCATAATAGGTAAAAAATGGCGCCATAGTTTTAGGGTACTTTTTTATTTTTGGTTCGGGGGGAATAAAACGGGGAGGGGGCAAATCCCCAAATAAAGCGGGGGGGGCATTTCCAGACCGTGCACAGGTCTGAAAAGGGTATAATAAATAAACCCGAAAGGTTATCCGCATGTTGTATTGTGCACCTGTTGTATAGTTTACCTGTTTTAATTTATAATTTAAACATTATTTCTGTTAGTTTTTGTTTGGATAACAGTTCTTTATAAAGTTGTATTAACGAAATTGGGGGAGTCAGGTGCGGCATGACATGGTACGGCACGCAGGGGGGGGGGGGGGTGAGGTTATACCCCCTAAAAACTTCGAAGCTACGGACACCCCCATTTAATTTGAGGGTAGTCTGGACACCTCCTTGTAAAATTTGGGAGCTTCCAGTACTAAAAATGTTCAAAATAGGGTATCTAGTTGGAGTATTTCCCAAAAATTTTTTGGACACTTTCCCCCCGAATTTCGGGGTCAGGTTTAAATACTCTCCCCCTTTCCACAAAATTCGAAAGGCTGCCCTCCTATTTACTCTACTCTAGGCATGACTGTGTCGCGAAACCAGTGTCGTAAATACGGTTTTTGAAATATGAATATTATAAAAATCATTTGAAAATGTTAAAATGGAAACAATTATTTAAAAGCGATAATTCCATTATTAAAAACAAAATTAAACACAATTAACCATAGATGTTTTTGAGGGGGGGGTGGTGGCAGAGAGGTCCCCCCCCCCAGAGCCAAAATTTTGGACTCCCCTTCAAAATCCAGCCCCCCTTGCTCCCAAAGCTCGAGAGCTGTCCGGTCTGACCGCACCTAGTGAGGCTGACCCCCATCCCAACCAATTTAGAAGTATAATTTTTTATTTACTGTCAAAAGCACGGTTTTTTTTAGTTAAAAACAGTGTTTAAATACACTTTTTAGGTCTAAATAGGCCGTTTTAGTATATAAAATTCAATATTAGACCTAAAAACACTTAAATTATTAAATTTTAAAAACTTTGGTAAAAAATCGGACCCCCTGACCCCCCTAAATTTGAAATCTCGCACCCGGGGTCGACTCCCTCCGAAAAAGCCAGTAGGGTCCGGACCCCCTTGGAACCCCCCCCCCCCTTCTTAAAAAATTTTGGCCTTCCACCAGGGGGAGGACTCCCCCTATCGGACCCGGCCAAAACATCTATGCAGATAACACTATTGATTGATACTCTTTGCTCCGTGTTGCGTTTTATGCATCATAATAATTATAGTACAATAAATGCAGTTTTATACTGTTTTGATCACTTTTGTTCGGCATATGTTTATAAATTTTTCGCAACAATTTAAATTTTAAACATAAAATAAAAAAATATGCAATCTTTTTCATTAATTTTCTATAGCTATTTGAAAGTTCGTTAATTTTAAGATTTTTATAAACCGTTTATTATTTTTATATCTACAGTTATGTTGTAATAATTAACGATCATTAAGAATGTTTTGAAAATAAGAAAATGCTATTATGAAGTATTATTATAATCTCGCTCGGTGCTGTTCATAATAATCTTGTGAGTTTTTTAGTTTTATAATGTATTTAGTCAGCTTGCATATTGATATTATTAATTATTTTTAACTTGATGTAATGTTTTATTTTTGTTGTTTTATGATAGCTTATAAGCTTTATTTTTATTTCTGCCAAATGTGTTACAAGTTATGAATATTACAATTTCTAAGTTGCCATAATATTAGTTTTAAAACATATTTTACTGTTTAATGCAAATTTGTTATTGTATGAAAAGAATATAAGTAAACAAGAGGCAAAGCTGTTACCGATCGCTATTACCAATTGCGTGCGATAATGTTTAGTAACGGAAAAGTTACGTCCGTTACGTCACGCGTTTAAAGATTACTTATTAGCAAAAGAACTAGAAACCTTTGTGAGTGGTTGGTATATTTTTGAAAATGTTAAAAGTTTTGTATAAATTAAATATAATGAATGTGATTGTTCAATTTTGGCGCTAGCGCACTTTTTTGTACTGACAGTAATATTTAAAATGAATCTATCTATAATCTTTTTGAATAGTGGTATGGTGATGCAGACTAAAAACCCCTCTAGCAAAGAGTTAAACTAACAATTTCAAAAAAAATCCACGATAAATAATTCTCCCTTGTTCGTGGTTTGTTTTTGTGGCGCAAAGAACAGTTCATACAAAAAAATCATGGGGGGGTATTGTAAAATTTTAATTTAATTTTTTATCATACAATAAGGGGGACTTTTAATTGTAGTTGTATTATTTTTTATCAAAATTATTGTACTTTTTTCAGTAAAATTAGGCAAATAAATAGCGAGAAATATGCATATTATGGAACTTGACCGCTAAGCGAAGCGGAAAATTTTTTTGCTTTTTGGGGTTCAATTGTGGTACCAATACTATTTTATAGTTTGGCGCCGATCGATTAGCGAGGCGCTAGAAACTTTTAAATTTTTAGTCTCTGAAAACCTTCAAATTTTACCATCTGGCGATCATTTCGGGCGGGGGGGTGGGGGGGGGGTCGCCCGCCCCGGCCGAACCACTCCTCTTTTTTCTTTCCTCGTCCGACTGTTTCGGGGGGAGGGGAGGGGGGGGGCGGCCGCCCCCTGGTTACGTACGTCCCTGCTGTTATTGTATGAGTTAAAAAGAATTTGAAATTTGAAAAAGTGACGATTTTGCAATTGTCAAAAATTACTGTAAGAATGATCAATGATCTTTTCAATTGCTTCTTCCTCCGACTATAAAAGAAACAACAGCTGGATTGTGCTTGTGCAATCGACAAAATTTCGTAAATGATTTTTTTGTATGAACTGTTCTTTGCGCCATAAAACCCGTTTTCCTTTGCGCAGCAGTGGCAGTAAAACCGCGCGGTTTTACAGCGTTGGGCGGTTTGTGATAAAATACTAACGTCAAGACCATAGGTGAGAAAGGGGGGGGGGGAGGGTGGGGTCCACCCCATACATGGGCAAGTTGGTCCGGAGTGGGGGGTTAAACCCCAAATTAGGGGGGGGGGGTTAAAATCGGAGAAACGCAAAATACCCATATCGTTTTTTTTCTGGAGTGCATTTTACCCATATCGTTTTTCGATTTTGAAGGAAAAATAGGTAAAAAACGCTAATTTTAGGTCAAAAAGCCCTTTTTATAGCATTTTTGAGCTTTTTATTGCTTAAAACATTCATTTTGACCTCAAAACTTAAGTTTGGAGGCAGTTAGAAGTCATTTTAAAGACATTTTTTTCTTCATTTTTCCGAAATTGGGGGGTTAACTTTTTCTCCCCTCCACTTCTGAGTGGGGGGTTAAACCCCACTTCTCAGAATTCGGGGGGTTAACCCCCCCCCGTGCCCATGTATGGTCCACCCCCCTAGCCTCGAAATTTTGGAACCCCTCTAGACGAAAATCTAGGGCCCCCCCTTCCTCAAATTTCCGAATTTTTTACCCCTGACCCCCCTCTAGATTTTGAAATCTGACCCCCCTCCCCCTCGGGAAAATTTTAGGTACCTTTTTTATACTAAATTTTTTTCCCAAAACGAGTTTTAAACCATATGGTTTAAAACTGTTTTGCTTTGGACACCGGACCCCACCTGACCCCCTCTAGATTTCAAAATTTCGCACCCCGGGTCGACCCCCCCCCCTAAAAAGCTAGGGGGGGGGGTCCGGACCCCCCTGAGACCCCCTCCTAGAATTAAAAATTCCATTTACCCCGGGTAACCACCCCCCTCCCCTAGATTCCCCGACCGTGCTCACCTATGGTCAAGACGCTCGATTGGTTAACTAAATGGAAAAAATCATTATAATAAAATATGGTCTATAATTTTTATTTTGGATCAATCAGTAACGCAAGAGGAGTTTTGATTTTAAAATATGGACGTTATAATAAAAATAAGAAGATGAACATGAAATACAAAAGTTACCTGTGTTCTTTAATTATAATCAGCGCCCCGTGGTACTTGCTTATAATAAAAAAATAGAAACTTCAGAGCGGAAAGCCGTGTATCATGCATAACAGGATAAAAATAGTACAATACAAAAAAATATTAAAACAAACAAAAATATTGAACTAACGGAAACTTTATTTAACGGTAAAGCGGTCTATGCATGTCCATAGGTGGGCAGGGGGTTATACCCTAAAAAATCCCGATTACTACCGACACCCTTCACTAAAATTTTGGGGTACCCCGGACACAAGTGGCGTGCCCAGGATTTCATTTCGGTGGGGGCGGTCTGGGGGGTATATACTAACCCAGAGGGGGGTCAGGGGGGCGGCAGCCTCCCAGAAATGGGGAGGCTGGGGGGCGAGAGCCCCCCGTGTCTGGGGGGTCCGGGGGGGGCAGAATGCCCCCCGCGGGAGAAAATTTTAAATTTAAAGTGCTAAAATACACTAGAAATTTTAATTTCAGATGATATTTAATACAAAATTTAAGATATTTTTATCCCTATACATTTAAAACATGTGTGTTTGAAACGTTAATAGTTTATAGTAGTTTAATTTAACAAGTATGCCTTAACTATTGAGCGGCAAAATCGATTTGAAATCGAAAAACTATGTAAAATTGTCAATTTAAACTACCCGCGAAGCGGGGAAAATTTGGTTTTTTGACTATTAATATGCTTTGGAAGGCATCAGGAATGTTTCTGTATTAATATTTAAGAAAAAAAATTTCTCTCCCAAAATTCAAAACACGTAATTCAAAAATCTCAAAATTCCCCCTTACAAAAAATCCGGCTTCGCCGGTTTCCGGGGGGAAGGGGTGGCAACCCCACGCCCTGGGCACGCCACTGCCCAACACCCCCTAAAATTTGGGGGTTCTTGTACTAAAAACTCTAAAAATAAGGTAATTGGTGGGGTATACCCCAAAAAATTTTTTGGGACACCCCCCCAAATTTGGGCGGTCGGGTATACCCCCAAATCCGGGAGGCTGCCCACTTATGTGCATGTCTATTAATGCTCTTCATTGAATACATAACATGGGTACGTATTAACGCTAAGCTCCAAAGACAGCCAATTTTAAACGATGTCCAAGCAGTATAATAAGGCTTACTTTCATTAACAATAATTTGTTAATTTAGGCTCGTGATTTTTTGTAACAAAAAAAAACACGAATAAAGTTCCTAAATCCCAAAATTTAACAGATGCACAGTGGCATTTTTTAAAATTTAATATCGACAAAATTTACGATTAATCAAACTTTGAAACTGAATTTTAACACAACTATAGGAAAAATCAAATAAAAAACTTATAAGCGCAATGCATAATTGAGCACAAGTACGAGCAAATACACACAACACAATACAGCTAAGAACTGCTAATGTCAAACACATTAGAGTACTAGAGGGACAATAATGAGTACAGTACCTAGGCTGAATGACCACGGTCGATTGAGCGTGGACGAAAGGATTCGATGATTGCATTAGTGAAAGACTAAAAAAAGGAAATTTTGAGAGTACTCTTATAAAAATAAAAAAAAAAACGGAATGCCAAAAATTATTTTTTCTTAAATGCAGATGTATGTTGTTTATTTGCCTTTAAAATAAAAAAATAATGACGTTTATAAAATATAATGTCAAAAAAGAGTATTTCATCTGACTAAAAATTGCAAAAAAAATTTTCGTGCTCTATACCAAAATATATTTTTTTTGCAAACCTTAGTTAGAACACCGAAGTTTTGAAATCTTATTTAGGTTTACGTATGTTATTTTTAGTTAAAAAAGACGGGGAAGCTTTCTGGATTTTCGGTAAAAATATAATATGCTAAAATTGTTTAAAAAATTAGCTGTTTTTACAATTCATTTTTTATAGAACAAATGGGTCAAAATTAAAAAAGTTCCGATATTAGTCAGATAAACAGCGCCATATTTTTCCGATGTAACAATAAAAGCAAGTTACAACAAAACAAAATAAAACTTACGAATTTGAGAGCAAATTTCCACCCGAATTTCGTTTTTGGAATAAATCGCCAGGATATGGAGTGGCGTACGATACACTCATACGATCTAAATAAATGACAAAAATAACGCAAAATAATAGCAGTTTATTGCACTGTTAAGATCTGTGTACTTCCCCCCCTTTTCTAGGGTTTTATTGGGGGGCATGGGCGTAGCCAGGGGGGTCTAGACCGCCCCTTTGGGTCGCCAAGGATAAAAATTTGGAGGTCTAGAAGGACTATTTTCCAAAAATTTTCTCGCGCTTCGCTTTGCTCAGCGCTCGATTAATTATAATAGTCTCTACTTCCAAATTTGTGTTAGTTTGTTTTGTAATCTTGGTATGATTACGCTACACAAACCCCGTTCTTAATGTTTTAATTGGTATTCACTTCCAAATTTGTGTTACTTTGCTTTGTAGTCTTGATACGACCACGATGGACCCCCTCTTTAGAGGGTTCTGCTGTGGGATTTAAGATTTAAAGGTACGGAGAAGTAATTTTAAAAACATTTTCTCGCACTTTGCATTGCAAGGTTTTGGCAATCGAAAATTTCAAGGTATCAAATTGTTTGTAAAAATTTTTTTCTTGGTTTATAGCTTAGCTTAGCTTAGACTTACGGAACATTTTTTAGCCCTTTTATAACGGTTAGAGTTTGGACCCCATTGGACCCCCCTTTCCGTAATCCTGGCTATGTCCATGGGGGACAATTCGCAATTTCAAAATAGAGGGGGACGGTCACAGAGAAGAAAGAGAAAAAAAGAAGAAAAAAAAAATAGACAAAAAAGCAAAATTTAAGTATAAATTGGTCTAAAATGGCTTAAAATGCGATAAAATAGGTTGAAAACTGCAAAACTTTCGCAAAAATGGGTAAATATGGCGTAATATTTTTTTTAATTTTTTAGTAATTTTATATTTTCAGGCAAGGGAGGCAGTTTCAGACCGTGCACAGGTTAGAATTGTCGATAGAGCATAGATGAGTACGGTCCCGGATGCTAGGGATTGATTACAAAGGGTAAGCTGGGCCGAACCCATTTTTTAGCGAATGGATGGAAGGTGAGCAAGTTCTCTAAGCAGCTAAAAATACTTGTTTATTAACAAGATAGTTTCAGCGAGGCTAAACCCCAAAAATTCAAAACCTTCCGCCTAGGGGTTTTTTCAAAATTTTTCCCCGGGGTATGCCCTCCTCTAGTAAGATTCTGTTCTTTACCCCGCGCCCGCTGGGCTAAATATCCCTCCGTTAAGTTTGGATAGATCGAGCATCTATACTAGCTATTACGCATCGAAAAAACCCACCGAACATTACGTGTTGTGCGTGCTTAAATAAAAGATAAAAAGAGTCACAGTCACGCGTATTTCATTATGTTCCCGACTCACTGTGTTATAGTAACAAGGACGATTACTTACTCGT
The DNA here is from genome assembly GCA_030248175.1 of Microlaimidae sp. YZB2_3. NCBI lineage: Eukaryota > Metazoa > Nematoda > Chromadorea > Desmodorida > Microlaimidae > Microlaimidae sp. YZB2_3. The sequence continues at coordinate 34,190 of JASAMX010014205.1, read as the reverse complement.
TGAGCCGTGGCTTCTGTTGGGGGATGGGCTGGACTCCGAGTCCACGTTGCTGCCCGCCGAGTTCAGACTGTCCGTGCTGTGCGCCACTCGATAGTGGTGATTGGCTGAATTCTGACGCTCCGCTCCCGCCGGGGAGCGCACGCTCACCACGCCTTCCGACAGTTCCCCCGCAGAATCGTACATACTACCCCCGCCCTAAAAGAAAAAAAATCCAATTAAACACAAAAAATGAATTGGTAAATGAATAATATTAATAGAATAAAAAAAAAACAAAAAAATAGATAACCGAATGATTTTGTGACGAAAAACTCATATAAACATAAATAAGCAAAAATTTTTCTGTTAATTAAAATTGTGCGAAAAAGCAAAAACAGGATTGTCTAGTATGAAAAAATCCCGCGTGAAGTTTTCGCTGTTTTAATCTTTGACACAATAAAAATGCAAACGAAATAAAAGGTATTCGGAACATGGAACAAAGTGTCACTTTTAGAAATGCATATAAGAATAAAAATTTTTATTCCACTATAGTTGGTAAAGTAGAATATACGACATTAATATAGTTTATTATATTATCTATTATAGTATAGTACAGGTTGATAGTCTATAAACCATTACGTAAACACTTATACGATATTTAAATGACTGCTTGAAAAATGAGGTACGGTGCCATTTCGATGGTAGTTTTGACCTTTTACTGCTATCCTAATAAAATCTCACAACTACCATTCAATGAGATTTCTTTTAAAAAACTACTGATTTAAACGGCATTTTATTCTAATGGTATTCAATTCATTAGAACAATATAATATACTTATTCAAATAATATCCCACTAACTGCGTATCTTATTTACTTTGGATAAAATTAACTATATGAAACCTGCAGAATGAGACACCATTTTTAAGGTAGCTTTTTTAAGCTGTTTATTTAAGTAATCCATTGCACTGAAAAAAAAAATCCAAGGAGAAAAACCAAACAAACAGCAGACAAACCAACCCACCTGATTCTGTCGCTTCGCTCCGACGGGCGTGGAGGTTCCGTAGATGGGGTTGGAGACCACGGTGGGGCCGGAAAGACGGATGGACAGAGAGCCGGACGATGACGCCATCGAGTTCTCCGGTGAAGCCACCACGGCGATCGGACTATTATTCCGCACTCTAAATCAAGAGTTTGTAAATTTCAGTTATGTTCTCGGAAGCTCTAAGCTCCGGAGCAACCTTCCACTTTTCGGCATACATGGGCAAGTTGGTCCGGAGTGGGGGGGGGGGGTTAAACCCCAAATTAGGGGGGGGGGTTAAAATCCGAGAAACGCAAAATACCCATATCGTTTTTTTTCTGGAGTGCATTTTACCCATATCGTTTTTCGATTTTGAAGGAAAAATAGGTTAAAAACACTAATTTTAGGTCAAAAAGCCCTGTTTATTGCATTTTTGAGCTTTTTATTGCTTAAAACATTCATTTTGACCTCAAAACTTAAGTTTGGAGGCAGTTAGAAGTCATTTTAAAGACATTTTTTTCTTCATTTTTCCAAAATTGGGGGGGGGGGGGGTTAACTTTTTCTCCCCCCCCACTTCTGAGTGGGGGGGGGGGGTTAAACCCCACTTCTCAGAATTTGGGGGGGGGGGTTAACCCCCCCCCCCAACCCCCCCCCCCGTGCCCATGTATGCTTTTCGGAGCTCCGGCTTATTTTTATGCTAATTTTGTGAATAATTAAAAAAAACTAACGCTAAGATTGATTTGCCCAATTTTTTTTTGTAAATTAGACTTTTTCAGAATTATTAACAGTGATAAAAATAGTCCTACATTGTAGATAAAAATAATTTGAAGACTAAGTAACTATAAATTGAAGAAACTAATTATGGCCGGAACTCACTCCGGAACACACTCACACTAGTAAGCTCATGGTCACTATGGGCGACAGTATGAGCCGCAGTAAAAATTAAATTTGTGATTTTTAAGTCTTTAAATGAAGAATCATTTGCATTTTTCACATTACAAGAGACAGAATCTTCATAAAAATACCCGCAAAAGATTTTTTAACTTAACAAAAGATAATTATAACGTCATTATTAGTGATGTTTCCACATGGAAATACATATACAGATCAATAACATGAACGTGATGTTTTTCAGATGCATCTATTGCTTTACATAGAAAAAAATGGCACATTTTGTAAAACATTAAAAAATAACATAATGATGATATTTTTTATTTAAAAAATAATATAACTTCGGTGGCGTTGTTCCTCTTAATGGTGTGACTAACCAGTCCCAGAAAGTCAGGGACACCGCAGGCCAGGGACGTATCCAGGGTTTAATTTTTTGGAGGGTGGATTGTAGTACCAAAAAAAATTTCGGGGGAGAGGGTGGGGGCTCCGCCCCCCTCTTATTTTTGAAAACGTTAAAAAAGCAGGGATAAACGTAGATAAAGCTGTATAATACACTGTTTTTGGCCTAATAACGTATTATCTAATGTTTTTAGCGGTAAAACATGTTTTTTTAGTTAAAAATTACATTAGCACACATTGGCAGAGCCTGGATTTCACAAAAAAAAAATTTAGAGACCTTTCAGACCACTTGCTACACTCACATTGTAAACCAAAGCACAAGAGCAGCATTTCGATTCCATGTTTTTTAGGGTACCTACCTATATGAAAAAAATCCGAGCTAATGCTATAGGCGGCTGGAAAATTTAGAATAAATCAACCAAATCAACCAGAGGAGGTACATAAATCAACCAATATGATTGTTTGTTTTGCTTTCTGTGTAGTACTTATTACTTATAAAAATATTGTACTAATTTTGAAATAACATTAGCATTAGGCAAGCTAAATAGCGAGATATATGTATGTAATGTACACTATAGAAAGTGACCGCTGAGCGAAGCGAAGCGGAAATTTCTTTTTGGTTTTTAGAGGTCAATTGTGGTACTAAAATTATTTTATAGTTTGGCGCCGAGCGATTAGCGAGGCGTTAAAAAATTTTGAATTTTTAGCCTCTAAAACCCCCATACTTTTATTATCTGGCGATCGTTTCGGGGGGGGGCGCCCTCCCCCGCCCAACCACTATCCTTATTTTTCCCCCTGTCCGACCGTTTCGGGTGGGGGGCGGCCCCCCCCCCCCCCTCGCCACCCCCTGGTTACGTCCCTGCCGCAGGCAGACTGTGGGGTGGATCCATTATGCACGTGATCCCATAAGTTTAGGAAAAAGGACACATTAGATTTTTTCCAACGAAATGGGACGAAATCCATTTTGAGGGGACATGGGGAGAGGGTTGATCCCACTTAACTCCATCTTTTCCCCTACTAAGTACACCCTGTCTTCCAATCTTGGAGGCTTTAACAAACCAAAAACACCAAAAACAACAAGAATAAAAAACTTACTCCGGTGGCGTTCTGTTCATTCGAATACTGTGACTAACCAGTCCCGGTGAGTCGGGAGCCCGGTAGGCGGACGGAGGAGTGGAGGCGGAAGTGGATACGCCGCTTTTCACGTTCCCGTGGGCAGGTTTCGGAGGGCAGGGGGCGCCGGGCGAAGGAGGCGAAGTGAAAATCTGAGAATATTAATAGATTTTTAACAAACTAATATTAATACCAACAGGGCATGTGCTATGATTTTCAAAAAGAAGGGGCCAGACTCTATAAATATGAAAACAGTAGATAAATGCGGCACGAAGCGTTGCAGTTTGCGCCGCGTAGCAGCACCAAGCGGACGCAAAGCGTCCGCCAGGGGTTCTGGGGGGTGTTTTCCCAGCCGTTGGAGGCGAAATTTTTTGATTTAGAATTAAAAATGAGCAAAAATGAGGCTTCAAAATACCTATTAACAATAATTTAAAGGCATTTAATCAGGCAGAATCCATTTTTAGCATACCCCAAGAAAGGAGGTAGGGAGAAGAAGGGGTCATGATGGAATTACCTTCCTTTTTACCTCTCCCCATCCCTGGATCCACCTCGCATTTCCTAAATTTTTACTCCAACCAACCCAGAAAGGGGGGGCAAGGCCCCCTGGCACAGGGCCTGAATACCAACAACATTATAACATAATAAGATAAGACATACGTGACAGAACTACCCTACATTAGAGGGGGATTATTTACCCTTTGATAAAAAACAAAATCCGAATAGAGGCAGCATAGTTCTTAAAAAAATCCGAATAGGGGGGAGGTGGTAAATCTCAAAAAGCGTCAAAACCCGGTAGTGTGACTTTAATTAAGGCGCATCTTAATTAGAACAACTTGGCATTCGAAGGTATGCTTTTAGGGCACAACTAAATGTTTCTGGTATTGTTCAGACAAATTGATATTTTTGCTATATTAATATTATTTCCAATATTTCGATAAGACGCTTTATTATTTTATATTAATTACAAGAAGAACTACCAGTCTGAATTATTGGAATTATTAACTTTCTCCGTCGACAATCGCGTTTTTATGCATTGCTTTTTTCTAAACAAATCCCGCTCCCGAGAATAAACTAATTAGTAACAATCGTTAAACGCGTTAGACCTGCTGAACTTCTTCGTCGCTCACCAGGGGCGTAGCCAGGATTTCGGAAAGGGGGGGTTGTACTCCATACAAATTTTTCGAAAGGGGGGGATTGTAGGGGGTTGCACTCCAAATTTTCAAAATACCGTAAAAAAGACATTAAAAAACGGGAAAATTTTTTGCGCTTCGCGCTAGGTGATTCTTTTTGTTGTTATTTGCATTGTTTTTTAAGTTAAACTTGAAAAATTTCCGGTTTAAAAAGGTATAACATTAAAAATCGTGCGATAGCACGAAAAAATTTTCTAAAATTGTCTTTGAAATTCATTAAAAACATCACTTAAATGTTGTAAAAAGGTATATAAACGTCGAGCGCTGAGCGGAGCGAAGCGCGAGGAAATTTTTTAAAATTGTTCTCTTCGGACTCCCAAACTTTTACCTCCGCCAACCCAAAAGGGGGGGGGTTGCCACCCCTACAACCCCCCCCCTGGCTACGCCCTTGTCGCTCACTTTGTGACAATGTTCCACCAGTATTTCCACAACCACATTGCAAAACTTGATGTCCATAATGGCGGAGACGCTCTCCTCCCGCGGACGCAAGAGAGTGGGTCCGAAACAGACGCCCAGATTCGCCACCGTCATCAAGTTGACGTCCGACAGATCCGCTACTCTAAAAATAGCCATTTCTATACCAAAACCATACAAAATAAAAATATTAACACAACGTATTTATACTAATGATCAGACCTGTGCACGGTCTGAAAATGCCCCCCCCGTTTTATTGGAGGATTTGCCCCCCCCCCCGCCAAAAAATGAAAAAGTACCCTAAAAATATGACGCCATTTTTGACCTATGATGACGCCATCATCGCGAATTTTTTGCAGTTTTTAGCCTATTTCAATGTATTTTAAGCCATTTTAGACCTATTTTTACCTTATTTCCGCTTTTTTTTTGTCCCTTTTTACCCTTTTCACTTCTTTTTTTCTTCTTTTTTTCTCTTTTTTTTCTTTCCCCCTGCTTGCCCCCCCCGTTTTATTGCCCCCCCCCGTTTCAAAAAAGTTGCCCCCCGTGCCCCCCCCCGTTTTAACCCCGGGGGGGGGGCAGTGCACAGGTCTGAATGATACTCCACAGAGCTGCGTTTAGCAATAAACAAGTAATATTACAGCAGCTAAAATAACAGTTAGCTCAAGAATTGACCAAAACAAGTAAAACCCTTTTGAATTTAGCATCTTTATTAAAATTGTACGAAAACGCAAAAACGGAATCGTCTAGTATGAAATCAATCCCGTGTGAAGTTTTCTTTATTTTAATCTTTGACACTATAAAAATGCGAGCGAAATAAAATTAATCGCCACACGGAACAAAGTGTCACTTCAAAAGATGCATTACACTATTTTAGTAATGGCGTTATCAGTGACGTTTTTTAGGAGTTTTTAAGAGAAACATTTTTTCCATGTAATATTCCTAAAAAAATCACTAAAATGAAGGAGGTTTCATACTTTTTTATAACTGTTTGCAGGATTTTAGAACCAATTTCTCAACAACTAACTGACCGATATCGTCACCATGCGGGTGATTTTGTAAGATGGCCTCACATAGTGCCCCAAAATGCACCACACTACTATTCTTCCACTTCTTCGCCCGTGCTCATTATTGGAAGCATATACGCAGAAAGCATAATCAAAAGGTTGATCAAACGAGTATAATGTCCATAATTAAAGGAAACAAATAGGCCGTTCTAGCCATAGGTGAGCACGGTCGGGGAAGCTCGGGAGGGGGGTGGTTACCCGGGGTAAATCGAATTTTGAATTCTAGGAGGGGGGTTCCAGGGGGGTCCGGACCCCCCCTAGCTTTTTAGGGGGGGGGGGGCGCGACCCGGGGTGCGAAATTTTGAAATCTAGAGCGGGGTCAGGTGGGGTCCGGTGTCCAAAGCAAAACAGTTTTAAACCATAATAACTTTAATAATTGTTCTTTTTATAGGATAATACTACATTTTATTGAATAAAAAGCCATATTCATGTATAAAAAGGATGTAAAGGCATGAATATGTGATAAAAATTCACGTTTATCAAAGAAAATTTAGTATAAAAAAGGTACCTAAAATTTTCCCGAGAGGGGAGGGGGGGGTCAGATTTTAAAATCTAGAGGGGGGTCAGGGGTAAAAAAAAATTCGGAAATTTGGGGGGAGGGCCCCCCCCCCCGAGATTTTGGTGTATGGGGGGGCCAAAATTTCGAGGCTAGGGGGGTAGACCCCACCCTGCCCCCCCTTTCTCGCCTATGGTTCTAGCTTGTTATTTATGCTTTATTTCTAAACAACCAATCCTATGCTAAATAAAAATAAATAAATTAAGCGTAGGGCTAACTTCCTCAAGTGCTTCACAACCATTTCCAACATCTGGCGCTTATCGGCCGGGAGTTGGTAGACGTAGTAGTGAACGTGATTCAGCCGCTCTCCGGCGCTCTTCAGTTTGGCCCCGTTGATAAATTTATTGTGCAGATCGAATGTCATTATCGGCTCCGGAAGACTTCTAAAAAAAACTTATGAAAAAAATTATATAACCCTTAAATGCAACAAAGTTACCAGAACGTTTTTTTTTTCTTCAAAAAGCTGAAAATCACGCTTCATCATAATTTCTAATTAAAATCTATAGAAAAATGATGCGTAAAGGAGCCAATTTATCTTTTAAATATTATGTCTTACCAACATAACGACCGATTTAGACAATATTTTGTATAGCGACGATATTCGTATCATTACATAGCTTGGAATAAGAGCTATTTACTCCAAATAACTATCAATAGAATGAATAGTTTTTAAACCATGTTTTAAGAATTTACGATATTTGAGCCCACTAACCTCAGGTATGTTTTAACAGCACTCGTTATAGTTCTTGTTTCCCACTCGTTTTCATCAGCCCAATTGATGCGCTCAACTTTTCTCTTGTCAAGACCCAGTTGAAGCAGTTTTTGCACTTTTGAGTTTACACCGCAGTTTCTGTACAGGCCTTGCTCTTTTAAGCCTAAACAATGGAAAAGAAAAAAAAAACAAAAAAAAGAACTACCGAGTAGCATACATGGGCAAGTTGGTGCGGAGTGGAGGGGCGTTAAACCCTAAATTAGGAAAAGGGGTTAAAATCCGAGAAACGCAAAATACCCCTATCGTTTTTTTTCTGGAGTGCATTTTATCCATTTCGTTTTTCGATTTTTAAGAAAGTGGTAAAAAACAATAATTTTAGGTCAAAAAACCCTTTTTATTACATTTCTGGGCTATTTACTGTTTAAAACATTCATTTTGACATCAAAACTTAAGTTTAGAGGCAGTTAGAAGTCATTTTAAAGACATTTTTTCATTTTTTTCAAAATTGGGGGAGGGGGTTAACCTTTTCTCCCCCAATTCTGAGTGGGGGGTTAAACCCACCTCCTCAGAATTAGGGGGGTTAACCCCCCAACCCCTTCCTCCCGTGCCCATGTATGCTAAGTAGTAACAAAATTCAGTTAAACTGGTAGGGAAGAATTTAAGTTTGATTTTGGCCCATAGATAAACAGGAGGAACTAAAACTGAGGGGCGGATTGGGGGAGAACGTATAGTTTTTTTAAACCAAGGAGACAACCCTTAAAGATATATTTTTCGGCGTTTTTCCCATTAAATTTTTCCCATTTAGTTACAAAAAGCGTAAAACACTATTTTAGTGTAAAAATACCCCTTTTTCAGCGTTTTTGCGGAGGTTAAAAATTGGCAGAAAGGTTAAACAAAAAGCTCCAAATATTTGATAGAAAGTGTCATTTGTCTTGAGTAATCTCCCACGAGCTTTTTGAAATGTGCTCATTTATGTTTAGCACAGTGTGATAATGGCACCGTCCTTATGTAAGTAAACATTACAAAAGAATAAGTTCGATGGAAAATATCAAATATCATGTTTTTTGGACTGCAATCATAGGTGAGAAAGGGGGGTGGGACTGGGTGGGGTCCACGGTCCACTCCCCCCTAGCCTCGAAATTTTGGGACCTCCCTAGACGAAAATCTAGGGGGGGGGCCCTCTCCCCAAATTTCCTAATTTTTTACCCTTGACCACCCTCTAGAATTTGAAATCTGACCTGCCTCCCCTCCCCCCTCAGGAAAATTTTAGGTACTTTTTTATACTTAATTTTCTTCCAAAAACGTGAATTTTTAACACATATTCATGTTTTTACACCCTTTTTACATCAGAATATCGTTTTTTTTTCTTTAATACAATGTAGTGCTGTCCTATAAAAAGAACAATTATCAAAGTTATCATGGTTTAAAACTGTTTTGCTTTAGACACAGGAGCCCACCTGACCCCCCTGTAGATTTCAAAATTTGGCACCCCGGGTCGACCCCCTTAAAAAGCTAGGGGGGTCTGAACCCCCCTCCTAAAATTCAAAATTGGATTTACCCGGGGTAACCACCCTCTAGCTTCTCAAACCGTTCTCACCTATGACTGCAATACAAAGTTTTCATACAAAATTAGTAATTAATGTGAGCCAGTATTTTGAAATTTTCTATTCATTTATTTTTTATAGCAAAGAATTTTCAATTTAAAAAATTGTATGTTTAAAAAAACACCCCAGTATTACACAATGCCGTGCTTCTTAATAAAAAAAGTATCAAACAATAGTTTAGATATTTACAAAACTGTTATGAAATTATTAAGTTATTATAAGCGTGGCTTGATATATTATAGACTACATTTTAAACCAATATATTGTTATTAATTTTCTTTGTTGAAACTGCATCCAACAACTTAGAAATAGTAAATTAACCCTATTGTTAATATAAGCCTTGCTGCCTTGACAAAAAAATTATGTTCTATAATATAACAATCATGTTTTGTTTTTACAAATATGAAAAACGTGTTTGTTAATTTCTATAACAATACTCCTATTTTTTTGTTTGGTAAAGTGTTTACACTTGAAAATTCCATTGTTTGTTGCAATAACACACATTCCCTCGCCCCATTGTTTTTAATTTTTTAACAGTTGTCATTGTAGGCGGCCAATATACCCATGTTTTACGAGTGAAATATCATAATTAGTCAAAGTCCAATGAAAATAACCTGGATCGATGTGGCTTTGTCTGGACTACTGGGTTAAGCTTATTTTTATTTAATTAGTCACAGTAAAGTTCTTGGATAACTACTGTGACTTATTTCAACGACACTGTCTTCAACGTCATTAATAAACAATTAGTCAAAGTCACAAAAGTTACACTGACATTGACTTATTATACCGTGCAGTAGTAACTATAATCTATATGCCACTTTAAACTAATAGCGTCCTTTTATTTGAGGATTTGAAATTTTTTAGTTGTAATCCGTCAAGTTTTTTAACGCTACCTTGTCAGCAGGGTTAAAGCAGTTAAGTTGAAAAAGCCGCTTAATAGCTAGCAAATGGCAAAACAATGAACTACTTCTAAAACAGAGAAGGAACAATATAGCGTCAGTCAGTACTCAGACGATAGTTTAGAATTGCGACTGAAGTGAAGTCGATCTGTTATTCTTCTAAAAGAACGCAATTAGAGTTTCGACCAGCTGTAATTAATCAATCCAACTTGACGACTTGCTTATGGGTGTGCTTTCCATACGCTACAGATATTCAATCAATTCCTATGAACCATATAAAACTATACCTGCCAAACAGACTTTTGTATTAAAATTTTTATTATTTGTTTTAATATATAAGTCCTGTGAAAGCTTTAAGAAATGTGATGGCTTATTTTACTAAAAATACCATACATTTCCATAGATAGTTTAATACGAATTGGCGTTTTTACTTAATTTCATCTAATTTAAAATGTCTGTACAACGTAAAGTACCACAACTTTGTTTAAACACAGTTGCAGCTTTATCTGATCCATCTGAAAGAACAGAAAACACCTTAAAGAAACTTATGTAAGGTTTTTGTTTAAAATCATTTATAAAATAAACGTTAGCAGCTAAACTATTTAGTTTTTTTTTTAAAACAAAACATTATAATTATGTAACATTTTTATAGTTTTGTTTTGACTGAATTTTCTTTGTATATCAATTCAAAGCCTTGAAAAACAATTCCGAAACTAAACTATATCCAATAGTTTGTATTTACTTTTAAAAAAATAGTTTCAAGCTCTATAGTTTTAATGTGATTCAATGATGTTATTCTGCTGTAGATTTAAAATAATCTACAATTTAAAGAATTGAAATAAGTAGAAAGACTGTTTTATTATTGATTAAATCAATTCAAAACAGTCACACATTGAAGTCATTTTCATTTAATATAATATTATATAACTACCGTTTTTTATTATTATCTAATAAGAAACAAAATACTTGGAGTTGATCGAAATGAAGCGTTCCAAATCCACTATTTGGTATATTTTATTTTTTTTTAATTCAAATAGTTTTACATTGCTAGACTTGTGCACGGTCATCTGACGATGCCCGTTATTTCATGAGTAGCTGAGCCGAACCCTTCTGTTTTGGTCCCCACACTTGAAAATTAAAAAAAAATATATTTGCCACTGTCGGCCTACTTCGGCAAAATTTTCAGTTTTTAACGTATTTTAGAAAAATTAATGTCATTTAAAAAAACTTATTTAATTACTTCAATTTCATTTTTTTGCCTCCTTATTTGTGTATCCCCGGTTTTAGAAAAAATGCTCCTCTTTTCAAAATTCTTGGAGGAGGGGGACAGTGCATAAGTCTGGTGTTTAAATAAAATTAAAAAAATAACTGAATAGAGGCAGACACGATTGTAAAAAAAGTAAATTTTTGGGCATAAATTCCTAGATACAAAACACATTTATTTAGTACGGATAAAAATTACGAGTCTGACAGTGAAGATTTAAGCTTGAGAAAATTACAACTCAATTATGATGTTGGCCATGAACATGCTAACGGGTTGTTTAAACGAGGTGAAAACTTAAACATAAAACGCTCAGCTAGTGACGAAAACCTAAGAAGAAAATCCAAAGGACCGGCGTAAGTATTTTAATCAATTTAAACAAATTTTAATATTGCACCTAGCTGGAAGTAATTTGCCCTTTAATATTATTAAAATGCGTAATAATTATAAAAAGAAGTATTGTTTTGGTACACGCAAAAAAACATTATAATGTTTTTTGGGGGGCGGACAGAGGGGTCCACCCCCCTAGAGCCAAAATTTTAAACCCCCCCTAAAAAAATCCAGGCCCCCCCTCCCCTCAAAGCTCGAGAGCGGTCAGGCCTGACCCCCCCTCCGACCAATTTAGAAATATATTTTTTAATTACTGTTAAAAACACGGTTTTTTAGTTAAAAACCTTTTTAAGCCTAAATTATTGATGTAAAAAAACTTTGTAAAAAATCGGAACCCTCTGACCCTCCTAAATTTAAAATCTCGCACCTGGGGTCGACCCCTCCCCTAAAAAATTTTGGCCTTCCACCCGGGAGTGGACCCTTTCCTAGCGAACCTTACCAAAAACATCTATGAAAAACATCATAAAGGTACTTAAGCGAGGTCTTATGATGTGCAGCTCCCTCCCGGTTTTTAGGTGGTTATGATCCCCCAGAAAAAAATTAGAAAATCGCGAGAAAATCTAAAAAATACAAAAAAAATCATTTCACAATTTTTTTCCAGTTTTAAACAAATTTTTGGATAACAACTTCCAGCTATTTTTCTCCTTTTTCCTAATTTAACCAATTTTACAGACATTTTGTTTTCAACGTTTTATTCCATATCTGATATTCCTTTTTGAAATATTTGTCCGTTAACCTTCAATTAACCTCATGAAAATCATAGATGAAAAGGGGAGAGGGTGGGGCCTATGCAGCGTCTACCCTGCTCCGTTGACTAATTGCATCTATGCTGAGGGAGAGAAGCGGGGGAAGGCGTGACCAGGACAAATTCTAAATGTATTGTTTTATAGTTCTAGTTTTGTTTATTAATTTCCAACCTGTTTTACGATTAAAAAAATTTAATCATTTTTATGAACGGTATTGCTGAATTTGAAGACAATTTTAAACTTTAAAGCGCTGTAATATTAAAAAGTAGAGTCATCTAAATAGAGTCGTACTATCTCTCAGTCAAAATTTTAAAGCAAGCAAAAAATCAAATTTAGATTTTAAATACATAATATTTTATAATAATTGAAGAAAACAAATACTATTGATGACCTTCATACCCTTCAATACTATTTTATTACATTGTTCTTTATCTATTAATCATTCAAAATTATGGGCATTAAAAACAAGGAATATCCCCATAGGTGAGCACGGTCGGGGAAGCTAGGGGGGTGGTTACCCGGGGTAAATCGAATTTTGAATTCTAGGAGGGGGGTCCCAGGGGGGTCCGGACCCCCCCTAGCTTTTTGGGGGGGGGGTCGACCCTGGGTGCAAAATTTTTAAATCTAGTGGGGGGTTAGGTGGGGTCCGGTGTCCAAAGCAAAACAGTTTTAAACCATAATAACTTTAATCCCCCCTCTTTCTCACCTATGAATATTCCTAACATAAATCGATTTGTAGTGATAAACTTCTGTTTTATAGGGACTGGTTCAAGTGGAAAAAGCTCAGCAGCGGGGAGCGGCCCCCGACAAGTCAGACCCCCGCCCGCAGCCCCATTCCCAACATCGTCGTCGACGATGTCGGGGTTGGCCCCCGGCGTCGTCAGGGGTCCTCCCCGTCTTCATCCTCCATCACTGCATCACTGACGACGGGCGCCAACATCACCAACAGTAGTGCCAGTCCAGCCAGCGCCGGGAAGCAGAAGCGCGGCAAGCTGGCCTGGGCCCTCGGGGACACTTTCGAAAAGTTATTTCCCCCCACGGAAGAGGGCGCGGAGGTCGTGCCCGTCCACGAGGTCACGTTCTACTTGCGACAAATGGCTCAAACTGTAACTCTAGCCGTGACAATCGTCGCCCCCTTATTCGTTCTGTTCATGTTTTATATGGCGTTTATCAAGTAAAAATAAACTTATTTTCCGTCATTATAGCACCGCATGGTAATTGAATAAAAGCACACGAATTATGTAATCATTCAACACACGGCTTTTGCAATTATTGCCTGATAAAAAACTTATTCCGCAATAAAAAACTAAAAAAATCTATTTTGAGCGTTTTAAGATATGGAAATGGCAGAATTAATAATTAAAAGGATTTGCAGTCTTCCAGGTAAACAAAACCAATAAAATCAGCAAAACTTAAATTTCACAGGTTTAGAAAATATTGTCTAAATTAAATTTTTACTCTGAGATTTTCTAAAGAAAAACAGCCACTTAACCGGCAATTATTGTAGGAGTTTGTTTTAATCTTTGCGATAAACGCGTTAGACCATATTGGCCTTATCGAAACATAATATTTATCGCCTGTTTTATATTTGCATGATTGAATCTTACGAAATCGGAAAATGATAAACTTAAAAAAACTCCTTATAAGGCATTTGGCGTTCGACATTTGGCGTTTGACTTATGGCTTTTTTATAGCGGTTTTCTGTTTCTTTGTATTTTCAAAAAAAAATCATCAAAAATATTTTAAAAAAATGAAGTCATTTTAATTCAGTACATCATCACGTTTAAAAATATGGAAATACAATTTTTTTCATTCACTAGTGTATTTTAACAGTCAAATTATAATTATTTCAGAAAATAAATAACAATTATGTGTATCTTACCTTTACTTTCCACAGCCATCAAACAGTGTCGCATAAATACAAAACCATTATCGTTTAATGAGGCTAAACATTGTTTAAAGCGATTGATATCATGGCGCAAATATGAACAACAAAGTATGACAAAAAATTTCAAATACATTTAGACGAGAAATTTTTTAGCAGTTTTGTGTTGAGAGCATAGGTGATGGATAATAGTTTTAAAATTTTTAAAACTGCAAACTCATCGCCCTAATTTAGGGTTAGAGCATTTATTCTTTGTAATTTTTTTAATCCCGTAGGTTCCCCACTTTTATTCAAAATTCCTTGATCATAAATTCCGCCAAACATAAGTACTTAGAGCTAATTATGACATTAAAAACAGATTTAAGCGGATATTAACAAAAAAATTTTTTTGATTTTATACTTATGATAAATACTGATACTCTTCTTTCCAAAATAATATTTGTTTTGACTTCGAAAAATTCCTTGAATATAACCAAATATTTTATCCAATCTAATTCGTTCTACTCAATTTACTTTGCTGTTTGTGATACATAAAAATTCTCCTACATTTTAAGAGAAAAATATTGAGATTGCAATCAAAAAAATAAAAACTTTTTAAAACTTACTTTCTATATTGCTCTTCGAAGGGCATAGTGGGACCGTAGCTAAAAATGAAACAAACTCATTATGAATTTATCATAAAAATTTTCTATAAACAATTGTTTTTAATGCGTGCGTTGCATTCAAATTTTGATATTTACGTTAATTCATATGTTTGCGGTATAAAAAACAAGGGAATAGGACTAGTTGTCATAATCATTCAGAAGCGTCACTTTTTAAATATTTAAAATGAAAATAGTTAGAATTATTTTTAAGACGTTGCGAAATAGGGGAGCAGCGCATAGCTGCGCACCGTAAGGAGGAATAGGGGGTCGGAGAATCTCGCGCCACGTTCTTTTTTGTCCATGGGACAGGAGCCAGGAGCGCCTCCGCTTCCCCGAGACCTGGAAAGTTTATGACCTTCTGGATTCTGTGGCGCCTCACGCTCCAGAAATCGCCTATTTGATCTCGGCAAATTGACGCGCGTCTTACCGTATTTCACCGTACGGCTACTGCCAGAGGGCTGAAATTTAAAAAAATACTATTAAGAAAGTATAAGGCATAGGTGGCAGGTTTTGAGTTTTTTATTGTTAACATTTTTAACCTCAAAACATAAGTTTGAAAGGAGACAGAAGTCATTCAAAGCTTTTTTGTTCATTATTTCAAAATTAAAACGGTATTTTTGTTGCCTGGAATTTCGGGGGGGGGAGGAAAGCATGGGGAGGGGTAAGGCGGTTAAAACTCTTTAATCCCCTTCTAGCCCAAAAGATGGGCTCCAAAATATCAGCACGATACGTTTTTGCTTAATACACCATTCTTCTTTTTTTTTCGTACGCAATGGAAAGGCTTAGCTTGGCTTAACTATGAACGAAACATTTATTGAATAAAACAGCAACTGATGGTTAAAGATTAAAATTCAAAGTTTTCCAAATTATTTTCTCAAGCTCCTCTTAAGATTAATAATATAATTATAATAAAAAACCCGACAAATCTTGTC
The DNA here is from genome assembly GCA_030248175.1 of Microlaimidae sp. YZB2_3. Taxonomy (NCBI): domain Eukaryota; kingdom Metazoa; phylum Nematoda; class Chromadorea; order Desmodorida; family Microlaimidae; species Microlaimidae sp. YZB2_3. The sequence goes on along the minus strand of JASAMX010014205.1, from coordinate 18,495 downwards.
CTTTGACATATTGTTTGTTAGCTGGCTGAAAAAGTAAGCATGCTGGAGCATTTTGCTTCTTTTTTGATACACGCAAAATATTTTTTGTCCATGTTGTGCCCAAATTTTCTGAAAATAAAAAAAAACTAATTTATATTCTTCTTTTTTGACTTTAACGACACTATATGGCATCGATCAATCGGGTTTAATTACATAATAACGGTGATTTATAAACATTACAAAAATCCAGGAAATTAAAAAGCGGTTCTTCGAAAATTTCAAAAAAAAAACAAACAAACAAAAGAGTGTCCCATATAAAGTTTACATTTTACAATTTAAATTTTTTTTGGGGGGAAAAAAACGAAACATTACTTCAAAATTCAATTTTGTTTTTATATTTAAAATATTTTTTTAATTGGCCTTCAAAATCAGATTTTATCTAAATAAAACGTTCTGAAAAAAATCTTTTGAATGTTTTCAGACAAATAACAGAGATTTTAGCCTTCAGGATCGGTGAACAATTTCTAGCTTTTACTCTACTGCCGCTTAAAAATTATCCGCTTGAATCTAAGTGGCTATTAGAAAGAAATACTTAATTTTTTCTGGATCAATATAACTTTATGAAGGAAAATTAAACTAGCATTAAACAAATTAGGACGTATATAATGCCTAATTTGGGGGTATAAAAATAAGTTAACATAAATATTCATCATACAAACTATCAAAATGTACTTTTTTCCATGGAGGTATAAATAGCCCTGTACACCAGCCCGCGTACCTGTTGAGACCAAATTTCGACTCAAAAAATTAACTGTAATGTGCAAACAAATTGTAATATACTGTGTAAAAAAATGTTAATATAAGATAGTTAAATATATAATTTTACAGGATTTATAACAATATAGAAAACGTTTAGAAGCATTAGCCTGCTTATAGCTCTAAAACATAAGAAAAAATAAACAAAAATATAAAGTATAATATAATTATAATAAAGACAAAGTATGTAACAAGAAAAAAATCAGATAAAAACTATAAAACATTTCGTAATTTAAAGGGAATTTCTAAAAATAAGTGTACACCAAAAAAAAATTTGATGTTTTCATTTAGATGTTTTGAAAAAAGGTCCGTTTAACATCGGGATGTATTCCTAAGTTTGCTGAGCGGGATTTTAAATTTAATTTTATTACTAAATCTTTCTTAAGTAATCCGTTTAAAAACCATGGTTCGAAAAAAGTTTTTTCTCTCTATTCTTCCCCTTTTATAAGAAAGATTGTTAACTGCTGCTTAGCTTTGCAAATCGATATTGCGCTTGTCAATGCTGGTACTGAGAACCAATTAAATTATAATTTAACATCAATAATGTATTTTCTAAAAAAATAATTGTATCAACTAGCGCAAAGTTTGTAAAATGATTATAGACATTTTTTCTTAAACATGCATGGACAATTGTCATGCTAACAGGCCGCGCGGGGCGGGGCGGGGGGGCAGGACGCGCGGGGTCGGGGGCGGGGACCCCTCAGAAATGGGGGGGGGGGGCGAGACCCCCAGTGGGGCTAAAGGGGGAAGAGCCCCTTTTCAGGGGGGGGTTTGGGGGGGCAAAATGCCCGGTGAGAATTCTTTTAAAGGCGCTAAAATACACTAGAAATTTCAGATGATAATTAAAACAAAATCTATCCATTAAACATGTGTTTAAAACGTAGAGTTAATAGTGTTTTTAGTTGGTTTTTTTATTTAAAGCATTGGGATGTATTCCTGAAGTTTGCTGAGCGGCATGGAATGAAACTGAGATAAATTGTCAATTTTTGCACTCCCCTAATCCAATTTTCGGACTGCATTAATATCTTTTGGGAAGGTCTATTTAATATTTAATAATAAATATTTTTTCTCAAAATTCAAAAAACGTAGGGAACTTCTCCTTACGAACGGCGTCGCCCGGGATTTCGGGGGGCGGCTGCCCCCGCCCTCCGCCACTGAGGTCTAGGTATCGCTACCTATTTCCAAGTAATAGGGGGAAACATTTTAAAACGACTGGTTTTTAATTGAAAAAATCTAGTTGATTAAGTCGAATAAAACAAATTCTTTCACTTAGCGCCGTCAGTTCTCTTTGTGTATTAGTAGTGGTGAGTGAAAGCATATTTTGGAAGCTCTCGAATTGTTTAGAGGCTGGGGGGGGGACGCGCGCACATTTTTCCATTTTAAGCTTTTACGGTTAGGGGGTGTCGGGGCAGTTTCGATATTTGCTCTGCCCACTTATTTTTAAAATTCCTTTAATTTTAATTATAAGTGGGCAGACGAATATCTCGAAACTGCCGACACCCCTAACCGTAAAAACTAAAAATGCAAAATTGAGTGTGTGAGCGACTCCCCCCCACCCTCTCTAAAACAATTCGAGAGCTTTCCAAAATATGCTTTCACTCACCACTACTAAATTGCGCAAAAAAAAACTGAGAACAACAAAGGCACTAAGTGAAAGAATTTGTTTTATTTCGGGCTTATTTTTAATCAACTAGATTTTTTTCAATTAAAAACCAGTTTTTCGTTTGAAAATGTTTACCTATTCTTACTTGAAAAAAACACGGTATAGGATCACCATACCTAGACCTCAGTGGCGTGCCCGGGGGAAGGGCGGGGGGCAGCCGCCCCCCCCCCGAAATCCGGCGACGCCGGATTTTTTCGTAAGGGGGGACCCTTACGTTTTTTGAATTTTGGGAGAGAAAATTTTTTTTCTTAAATATTAATAGCCTTCCAAAAGCATATTAATAGTCAAAAAACCAAATTTTCCCCGCTTCGCGGGTAGTTTAAATTGACAATTTATCTCAGTTTTTCGATTTCAAATCGATTTTGCCGCTCAATAGTTAAGGCATACATATTAAATAAAACCACTATAAACACTATTAACCTTTTATTAACCTTTTGAAACAATGTTTTAAATGTATAGGGGTAAAAAAAAGTTCAATTTTGTAATAAATATCATCTGGAAATAAAATTTCTAGTGTATTTTAGCGCCTTAAATTAAAAAATTTTTCACCCGGGGGGGCAGTCTGCCCCCCCGAACCCCCCTAAAAAGGGGCTCTTCCCCCTCACCCCGCTCGGGGGCTCCCCCCCCCCAGAATTCTCAGTTCTGGGCTGTCGCCCCCCAGACCCCCTCTTTATATACCCCCCAGACGCCCCCCCCGCCAAATGAAATCCTGGGCACCCCACTGCTAGACCTAACTATTACCATGCATGTTTAAAAAATGTCTATAATCATTTTACAAACTTTTAGCGCTGAGTTGATAAATTATTGTAAAAAAACATTATTAATGTTAAATTATTAATTTAATTGGTTTTCTTAGGGTGCCAGCATTGATATAAATTTACAGGATATAAGCGCAATATATCAATTTCAAGCTAAGCAGCAGTTAACAATCTTTATTATACCTTAAAAGGGAAATCAAGAACTTTTTTCAAACCATGGTTTTTAAACGATTACTAAAAAAGATTTAGAAAATGTTTAAAAATAAATTTAAAATCCCCCTCAGCAAACTTAACAATGCATCCCAATGCTTTAAGTTTAACAGTAACTACCAACTAAAAACACTTACCAAAGAAATGCTTTTAGAACATTCTAAAATGAAAACATCAAATTTTTTTTCGATGTACACTTATTTTTAGAAATTTCGCTGTTAAATTACGAACGTGTTTTTTGTTTTTTGTTTTTTTTTATCGTTATATTATTTTTTCTTGTTACATACTTTGTCTTTATTATTATTTATATTTTTTTTTATTTTTTTGTTTATTTTTTGACTTGCTGTGCCAGTTTTTGTTCTAGGGCTAAACTTTGCTTTAAACGTCTAAATTGTTAAAATCCTGTAAAATTATATATTTAACTATTATTAACATTTTTTACACAGTATATTACAATTTGTTTAGAAGTTATAATTTTGATTTGACAAATTTGGAGTCTGTTCGACAGGTACGCGGGCTGGTGTAAAGCAGGGCTATTTATACCTCATGGAAAAAAGTACATTTTGATATTTTGTATGATGAATATTTTTGTTAACTTATTTATACCCCGAATTAGCATTATATACGTCCTAATTTGTTTAATGCTAGTTTAATTTTCCTTAGTAAACTTATATTGATCCAGAAAAACGATTAAGTATTCTTTACTAATAGCCATTTAATTCAAGCGAATAATTTTTAAGCGGCAGTAGAGATTAGTAAAAGCTAAATCTAACTCAAATTTGTGTTCGCGTTCCCTGAAGGCGAAAAACACTTTTTTTGTCAAAAGACGTTGTTTTTTTTAGAACGTTTTATTTAATAAAATCTGATTTTGAAGCACAATTAAAAATATTTAAATATAAAAACAAAATTGGAACGTTTGAAACATAATGTTGGGTTTTTTTCCCCAAAAAAAATTTAAATTGTAAAATGTAAACTTTATATGGGGCATTTGTTTGTTTGTTTTTTTTTTGAAATTTCGAAGACCCGCTTTTAATTTATGATTTTTGTAATTTATAAATCACGGTTATTTTGTAATTAAACCCGATATAAATGATCGATGAATTGCCATATATTGTCAAGTTAAAGTCAAAAAAAAGAAAGATATAAATTAGTTTTTTTTTATTTTCAGAAAATTTGGGCACAACATGGACAAAATATTTTTGCGTGTATCAAAAAGAATCAAAATGCTTCAGCATGCTTCCTTTTTCACCAGCTAACAAACAAGATGTCAAAGGACAATTTGTGAGTGTTTTTTATTATAATTATATTATTAATCTTAAGGAGCTTAAACGTAATTTTGGAAAACTTTGAATTTTAATACTTTTAACCATCAGTTGCTGTTTTATTCAATAAATGTTCGCTTCATAGTTAAGCCAAGCTAAGCCTTTAGAAAATATACAAAAAAAGAAGAATGGTGTATTAACAAAAACGTCTGAGCTAAATATTTTGGGACCATGCCATACTTGGGCTAGAAGGGGATTAAAGAGTTTAACCGCCCCTCCCCTCCCCCCCTCCCCGCTGTTTCCTCCCCCGAAATTCCGGGAAAAAAACGTTTAATCCCGTTTTTAATTTTGAAATAATGAACAAAAAAGCTTTTAAATGACTTCTAACTACTTCCAAACTTATGTTTTGAGGTTAAAAAGAGTGTTTTAAGCAATAAAAAACTCAAAACTGTCCACCTATGCCTTATACTTCTTAATAGTATTTTTTTAAATTTCAGCCCTCCTGGCAGTCGCGGACGGTGAAATACTGTACGAGACGCGCGTCCGATTCCATCGATCGGCGATTCTGCTTCGACGTGGCGACGGACGCGGGGAATCCAGAAGTCATGACTTTCCAGGCTCTTTCGGAACAGGAGAGGCGCTCCTGGCTCTGTGCCATGGACGGAAAAGAACCGGTGAGTGTTAGACTTAACTGGTCTGGGACCCTATTCGATCCCCTACTCCACATTTCAGAGATGCGCTCTGCCGTTTAACAGGGAGGGATATCGCGGGTATTTCAACGTCTAAATTGACTATCTAACTATTTTAGTTTGGATATTTATTTAAAATAACGCTTCTGAATGATTTGTGAGCAACTAGTCCTATTCCTTGTTTATACCGCAAACATATAAATTAACGTAAATCCTGGGAAGAATTTTTTAATGCAACACGCATTAATCACAATTGTTTATAGAAAATTTTATGATAATCATAATGAGTTTGCTTTCATTTTTAGGTCTACAGTCCCACTGCCTGTCCTTCGAAGACAATAGAAAGTAAGTTTTAAAAAGTTTTTATTTTTTTGATTGCAATCTCAATATTTCTCTTTTAAAATGTAGGGAAAAGCCTTAAACAATTTTTTATGTATCAGATACGCAAAGTTGAGTAAACAAATTAATTGGATGTTGTGTTTGGTTATATTAGGAATTTTCGAAGTCAAAACAAATATTATTTTGGAAAGAAGAGTATCAGTATTTATTATAAGTATAAAATCAAAAAAAAAATTTTGTTAATATCGGCTTAAATCCGTTTTTAATGTCATAATTAGCTCTAAGTACTTATGTTTGGCGGAATTTATAATCAAGGAATGTTGAATAAAAGTGGGGAACCTACGGCATTAAAAAAATTACAAAGAATAATGCTCTAACCCTAAATTAGGGCGATGAGTTTGCAGTTTTAAAAATTTTAGAGTAAATAAACTATCATCCATCACCTATGCTCTCCACACACAAAATTTCTCGTCTGAATGTATTTAAAATTTTTCGTCATATTTTATTGTTCATTTTTGCGCCATGATATTAATCGCTTTAAACAATTTTTAGCCTCATTAAACGATAATGGTTTTGTATTTATGCGACACTGTTTGATGGCTGTGGAAAGTAAAGGTAAGGTACACATAATTGTTATTTATTTTCTGAAATAATTATAATTTGACTGTTAAAATACACTAGTGAATGGAAAAAATTGTATTTCCATATTTTTGAACGTGATGATGTACTGAATTAAAATGACTTCATTTTTTTTAAAAATATTTTTGATGATTTTTTGAAAATACAAAGAAACAGAAAACCGCTATAAAAAAGCCATAAGTCAAACGCCAAATGTCGAACGCCAAATGCCTTACAAGGAGTTTTTTTAAGTTTATTATTTTCTGATTTGGTAAGATTCAATCATGAAAATATAAAACAGGCGATAAATATTATGTTTCGATATGGCCAATATGGTCTAACGCATTTATCGCAAAGATTAAAAAAAACTCTTACAATAATTTCCGGTTAAGTGGCTGTTTTTCTTTAGAAAATCTCAGAGTAAAAATTTAATCTAGACAATATTTCTAAACCTGTGAAATTTAAGTTTTGCTGATTTTATTGGTTTTGATTACCTGGAAGACTGCAAATCCTTTTAATTATTAATTCTGCCATTTCCATATCTTAAAACGCTCAAAATAGATTTTTTTTTAGTTTTTTAATGCGGAATAAGTTTTTTATCAGGCAATAATTGCAAAAGCCGTGTGTTGAATGATTACATAATTCGTGTGCTTTTATTCAATTACCATGCGGTGCTATAATGGTGAAAAATAAGTTTATATTTACTTGATAAACGCCATATAAAACATGAACAGAACGAATAAGGGGGCGACGATTGTCACGGCTAGAGTTACAGTTTGAGCCATTTGTCGCAAGTAGAACGTGACCTCGTGGACGGGCACGACCTCCGCGCCCTCTTCCGTGGGTGGAAATAACTTTTCGAAAGTGTCCCCGAGGGCCCAGGCCAGCTTGCCGCGCTTCTGCTTCCCGGCGCTGGCTGGACTGGCATTACTGTTGGTGATGTTGGCGCCCGTCGTCAGTGATGTAGTGATGGAGGATGAAGACGGGGAGGAGCCCTGACGACGCCGGGGGCCAACCCCGACATCATCGACGACGATGTTGGGAATGGGGCTGCGGGCGGGGGTCTGACTTGTCGGGGGCCGCTCCCCGCTGCTGAGCTTTTTCCACTTGAACCAGTCCCTATAAAACAAATTTATCACTACTAATAGATTTATGTTAGGAATATTCCTTGTTTTTAATGCCAATAATTTTGAATGATTACTAGATAAAGAACAATGTAATAAAATAGTATTGAAGGGTATGAAGGTCATCAATAGTATTTGTTTTCTTCAATTATTATAAAAGATTATGTATTTTAAATCTAAATTTGATTTTTTGCTTGCTTTAAAATTTTGACTGAGAGATAGTACGACTCTATTTAGATGACTCTACTTTTTAATATTACAGCGCTTTAAAGTTTAAAATTGTCTTCGAATTCAGCGATACCGTTTATAAAAATGATTGAAATTTTTTAATTGTAAAACAGGTTGGAAATTAATAAACAAAATTAGAACTATAAAACAATACATTAAGAATTTGTCCTGGTCACGCCTTCCCCCGCTTCTCTCCCTCAGCATAGATGCAATTAGTCAACGGAGTTAGGGTACCCGTTTTCATCTATGATTTTCATGAGGTTAATTGAAGGTTAACGGACAAATATTTCAAAAAGGGATATCAGATATGGGAATAAAACGTTGAAAACAAAATGTCTGTAAAATTAGTTAAATTAGAAAAAAAGGAGAAAAATAGCTGAAAGTTGTTATTCAAAAATTTGTTAAAAAAATGGAAAAAAATTTTGAAATGATTTTCTTTGTATTTTTTTAATTTTCTCAAGATTTTCTAATTTTTTTCTGGGGGATCATAACCACCTAAAAACCGGGAGGGAGCTGCACATCATAAGACCTGGCTTAAGTACCTTCATGATGTTTTTCATAGATGTTTTTAGTAAGGTTCTCTAGGAAGGGGTCCACCCCCGGGTGGAAGGCCAAAATTTTCTAGGGGAGGGGTCGACCCCGGGTGCGAGATTTTAAATTTAGGGGGGTCAGAAGTTTCCGATTTTTTACAAAGTTTTTTTACATCAATAATTTAGGCTTAAAAAGGTTTTTAACCAAAAACCGTGTTTTTAACAGTAATTAAAAAAATATATTTCTAAATTGGTCGGAGGAGGGGGGGTCAGGCCTGACCGCTCTCGAGCTTTGATGGGAGGGGGGGCTGGATTTTTTTAAGGGGGGTTTAAAATTTTGGCTCTAGGGGGGGTGGGCACCTCTGTCCGTCCCCCAAAAAAACATTATGATGTTTTTTGCGTGTACCAAAACAATACTTCTTTTTATAATTATTATGTATTTTAATAATATTAAAGGGCAAATTACTTCCAGCTAGGTGCAATATTAAAATTTGTTTAAATTGATTAAAATACTTCCGCCGGTCCTTTGGATTTTCTTCTTAGGTTTTCGTCACTAGCTGAGCGTTTTATGTTTAAGTTTTCACCTAAACAAGTTGTTAGCATGTTCATGGCCAACATCATAATTGTAGTTGTAATTTTAGTTAAATCTTCACTGTCAGACTTGTAACTCTTTTATCCGTACAATACGTAACTGAACGAAGACAGGAACATAAAACAATGTATTGCTGTACGGATAAAAATTACGAGTCTGACAGTGAAGATTTAGGCTTGAGAAAATTACAACTCAATTAACTAATGTCTGCGATGAACATGCTAACGGGTCAAGTTGAGGCGAAAACCTAACATAAAACGCTCAGCTAGTAACTACTGAAGAAGAAAATCCAAAGGACCGGCGTAAGTATTTTAATCAATTTAAACAAATTTTAATATTGCACCTAGCTGGAAGTAATTTGCCCTTTAATATTATTAAAATACGTAATAATTATAAAAAGAAGTATTGTTTTGGTACACGCAAAAAACATCATAATGAATTTTTTTGGGGGTCGGACAGAGGTGCCCACCCCCCCTAGAGCCAAAATTTTAAACACCCCCTAAAAAAATCCAGCCCCCCTCCCATCAAAGCTCGAGAGCGGTCTAGGCCCGACCCCCCTCCTCCGATCAATTTAGAAATATATTTTTTTAACCCCACTGTTAAAAACACGGTTTTTTAGTTAAAAACCTTTTTAAGCCTAAATTATTGATGTAAAAAAACTTTGTAAAAGATCGGAACCTTCTGACCCCCCTAAATTTAAAATCTCGCACCCGGGGGTCGACCCCTCCCCTAGAAAATTTTGGCCTTCCACCCGGGGGGACCCCTTCCGAGAGAACCTTACTAAAAACATTTATGAAAAACATCATAAAGGTACTCTAAGCTTGGTCTTATGATGTGCAGCTCCCTCCCGGTTTTTAGAGGCGGTTATGATCCCCCAGTAAAAAAATTAGAAAAATCGTGAGAAGAAAATTAAAAAAATACAAAAAAAATCATTTCAAAATTTTTTTCCAGTTTTTTAACGAATTTTTGGATAACAACTTTCAGCTATTTTTCTCCTTTTTCCCTAATTTAACTAATTTTACAGACATTTTGTTTTTTACGTTTTATTCCCATATCTGATATTCCTTTTTAAAATATTTGTCCGTTAACCTTCAATTAACCTCATGAAAATCATAGATGAAAAGGGGGAGAGGGTGGGGCCTATGCAGCGTCTACCCTAACTCCGTTGACTAATTGCACATCTATGCTGAGGGAGAGAAGCGGGGGAAGGCGTGACCAGGACAAATTCTTAATGTATTGTTTTATAGTTCTAATTTTGTTTATTAATTTCCAACCTGTTTTACAATTAAAAAAATTTCAATCATTTTTTGTCATAAACGGTATTGCTGAAATTGTAGTCGATTTCAAACTTTTAAAGCGCTGTAATATTAAAAAGTAGAGTCATCTAAATAGAGTCGTACGATCTCTCAGTCAAAATTTTAAGCAAGCAAAAAATCAAATTTAGATTTTAAATACATAATATTTTATAATAATTGAAGAAAACAAATATTATCGACGACCTTCATACCCTTCAAATACTATTTTATTACATTGTTCTTTATTGATTAATCTAGTAATTTTTTTCATTCAAAATTATTGGCATTAAAAACAAGGAATTTTTATTCCTATAGGTGAGCACGTCGGGGAAGCTAGGGGGGTGGTTACCCGGGTAAATCGAATTCGAATTCTAGGAGGGGGTGTCTGAGGGGGTACTCCGGAGCCCCCCTAGCTTTTTGGGGGGGGGGTTGACCCTGGTGCAAAATTTTTAAATCTGAGCGGGGGGTTAGGTGGGGTCCGTGTCCAAAGCAAAACAGTTTTAAACCATAAGATCTTTATTCCTCCTCTTCTCACCTGATAATATTCTTACACAAACCCATTTGTAGTGATAAACTTCTGTTTATAGGGACTGGTTCAAGTGGAAAAAGCTCAGCAGCGGGGAGCGGCCCCTGACAAGTCAGACCCCCGCCCGCAGCCCCATTCCCAACATCGTCGTCGACGATGTTGGGGTTGGCCCCCGGCGCCCGCCACAGGGGTCCTTTCCCGTCTTCATCCTCCTCATCACCTAGCATCACTGACGACGGGCGCCAACATCACCAACAATAATGCCAGTCCAGCCAGTGCCGGGAAAAGCAGAAGCGCGGCAAGCTGGCCTGGGGCCCTCGGGGACACTTTCGAAAGTTATTTCCACCCCACGGAAGAGGGCGTGGGTCGCGCCCGTCACTTCAGGTCACGTTTTACTTGGGGCGAACAAACGGCTCAAACTGGTAACTCTAGCCGTGACAATCGTCGCCCCCTATTTCGTTCTGTTCATGTTTTATATGGCGTTTTATCAAGTAAATATAAACTTATTTTCCGCCATTATAGCACCGCATGGTAATTGAAATAAAATCACACGGAACCATGTAATCATTTAAACACACGGCTTTTGCAATTATTGCCTGATAAAAAACTTATTCCGCAATAAAAAACTAAAAAAAATCTATTTTGAGCGTTTTAAGATATGGAAATGGCAGAATTAATAATTAAAAGGATTTGCAGTCTTCCAGGTAATCAAAACCAATAAAATCAGCAAAATCTTAAAATTCAAAGGTTTAGAAATTGAAATATCGTCTAAATTAAATTTTTACTCTGAGATTTTCTAAAGAAAAACAGCCACTTAACCGGCAATTATTGTAAAGAGTTTTTTTTATTCTTTGCGATAAATGCGTTAGACCATATTGGCCTTATCGAAACATAATATTTATCGCCTGTTTTATATTTTCATGATTGAATCTTACGAAATCGGAAAAGAAAAACGTAAAAAAACTCCTTATAAGGCATTTGGCGTTCGACATTTGGCGTTTGACTTATGGCTTTTTCTATAGCGGTTTTGTTTCTTTTTGTATTTTCAAAAAAAAATCATCAAAAATATTTTTAAAAAATGAAGTCATTTTATTTCTTAGTACATCATCACGTTCAAAAATATGGAAATACAATCTTTTTCCATTCACTAGTGTATTTTAAAAGTCAAAATATAATTATTTAAGAAAATAAATAACAATTATGTGTATCTTACCTTTACTTTCCACAGCCATCAAACAGTGTCGCATAAATACAAAACCATTATCGTTTAATGAGGCTAAACATTGTTTAAAGCGATTGATATCATGGCGCAAATATGAACAACAAAGTATGACAAAAAATTTCAAATACATTTAGACGAGAAATTTTTTAGCAGTTTTGTGTTGAGAGCATAGGTGATGGATAATAGTTTTAAAATTTTTAAAACTGCAAACTCATCGCCCTAATTTAGGGTTAGAGCATTTATTCTTTGTAATTTTTTTAATCCCGTAGGTTCCCCACTTTTATTCAAAATTCCTTGATCATAAATTCCGCCAAACATAAGTACTTAGAGCTAATTATGACATTAAAAACAGATTTAAGCGGATATTAACAAAATTATTTTTTTGATTTTATACTTAGAATAAATACTATAGATTTTCCAAAATAATATTTGTTTTGACTCCAAAAATTCCTAGTATAACCAAAAACAACATCCAATTAATTTGTTTACTCAACTTTGCGTATCCTATACATAAAAAATTGTTTAAGGCTTTTCCCTACATTTTAAAAAAGAGAAATATTGAGATTGCAATCAAAAAAATAAAAACTTTTTAAAACTTACTTTCTATTGTCTTCGAAGGACAGGCAGTGGGACTGTAGACCTAAAAATGAAAGCAAACTCATTATGATTATCATAAAATTTTCTATAAACAATTGTGATTAATGCGTGTTGCATTAAAAAATTCTTCCCAGGATTTACGTTAATTTATATGTTTGCAGTATAAACAAGGAATAGGACTAGTTGCTCACAAATCATTCAGAAGCGTTATTCTTAATAAATATCCAAACTAAAATAGTTAGATAGTCAATTTAGACGTTGAAATACCCGCGATATCCCTCCCTGTTAAACGGCAGAGCGCATCTCTGAAATGTGGAGTAGGGGATCGAATAGGGTCCCAGACCAGTTAAGTGTAACACTCACCGGTTCTTTTCCGTCCATGGCACAGAGCCAGGAGCGCCTCTCCTGTTCCGAAAGAGCCTGGAAAGTCATGACCTCTGGATTCCCCGCGTCTGTCGCCACGTCGAAGCAGAATCGCCGATCGATGGAATCGGACGCGCGTCTCGTACAGTATTTCACCGTCCGCGACTGCCAGGAGGGCTGAAATTTAAAAAAATACTATTAAGAAGTATAAGGCATAGGTGGACAGTTTTGAGTTTTTTATTGCTTAAAACACTTTTTTAACCTCAAAACATAAGTTTGGAAGTAGTTAGAAATCATTTAAAAGCTTTTTTGTTCATTATTTCAAAATTAAAAACGGGATTAAAGGTTTTTTTCCTGGAATTTCGGGGGGGGGGGGGGGGGGGGGGAGGGGGGAGGGGCGATTAAACTCTTTAATCCCCTTCTATTCGTGCCCAAGTATGGCATGGTCCCAAAATATTTAGCTCAGACGTTTTTGTTAATACACCCTTCTTCTTTTTTTGTATATTTTCTAAAGGCTTAGCTTGGCTTAACTATGAAGCGAACATTTATTGAATAAAACAGCAACTGATGGTTAAAAGTATTAAAATTCAAAGTTTTCCAAAATTACGTTTAAGCTCCTTAAGATTAATAATATAATTATAATAAAAAACACTCACAAATTGTCCTTTGACATCTTGCTTGTTAGCTGGTGAAAAAGGAAGCATGCTGAAGCATTTTGATTCTTTTTGATACACGCAAAAATATTTTGTCCATGTTGTGCCCAAATTTTCTGAAAATAAAAAAAACTAATTTATATCTTTCTTTTTTTTTGACTTTAACTTCACAATTTATGGCAATTGATCAATCATTTATATCGGGTTTAATTACAAAATAACCGTGATTTATAGATTACAAAAATCATAAATTAAAAGCGGGTCTTCGAAATTTCAAAAAAAAAAAAACAAACAAAAAAATGCCCCATATAAAGTTTACATTTTACAATTTAAATTTTTTTGGGGAAAAAAACCCAACATTATGTTTCAAACGTTCCAATTTTGTTTTTATATTTAAATATTTTTAATTGTGCTTCAAAATCAGATTTTATTAAATAAAAAGTTCTAAAAAAACAACGTATTTTGACAAAAAAAGTGTTTTTCGCCTTCAGGGAACGCGAACACAAATTTGAGTTAGATTTAGCTTTTACTAATCTCTACTGCCGCTTAAAAATTATTCGCTTGAATTAAATGGCTATTAGTAAAGAATACTTAATCGTTTTTCTGGATCAATATAAGTTTACTAAGGAAAATTAAACTAGCATTAAACAAATTAGGACGTATATAATGCTAATTCGGGGTATAAATAAGTTAACAAAATTATTCATCATACAAAATATCAAAATGTACTTTTTTCCATGAGGTATAAATAGCCCTGCTTTACACCAGCCCGCGTACCTGTCGAAGACTCCAAATTTGTCTAAAAATTAACTTATCTAAACAAATTGTAATATACTGTGTAAAAAATGTTAATAATAGTTAAATATATAATTTTACAGGATTTTAACAATTTAGACGTTTAGAAGCATTAGCCTGCTTATGGCTCTAAAACATAAGAAAAATAAACAAAAATATAGAGTATAATATAATTATAATTAAAGACAAAGTATGTAACAAGAAAAAATCAATATAACGATAAAACATTTGTAATTTAATTTCGTGTACACTTATTTTTAGAAATTCCTGTTAAATTACGAAATGTTTTATCGTTATATTGATTTTTTCTTGTTACATACTTTGTCTTTATTATAATTATATTATACTTTATATTTTTGTTTATTTTTTCTTATGTTTTAGAGCCATAAGCAGGCTAATGCTTCTAAACGTCTAAATTGTTAAAATCCTGTAAAATTATATATTTAACTATTATTAACATTTTTTACACAGTATATTACAATTTGTTTCAATTAAGTTAATTTTTTGAGCGAAATTTGGAGTCTAAACAGGTACGCGGGCTAGACAGGGCTATTTATACCTCATGGAAAAAAGTTGATATTTTGTATGATGAATATTTATTTAACTTATTTTTATACCCGAATTAGCATTATATACGTCCTAATTTGTTTAATGCTAGTTTAATTTTCCTTCATAAAGTTATATTGATCCAGAAAAATACATATTTCTTACTAAATCACTTAGATTCAAGCGAATAATTTTTAAGCGGCAGTAGAGATCATAAAATTCAAATCTAACTCAAATTTGTGTTAATTTTCTGAAAACACTCAAAAGATTTTTAGAACGTTTTATTTAATAAAATCTGATTTTGAAGCAATTAAAAAAATATTTTCAAATATAAAAACGAAATTGAATTTTGGAAAGTTAATGTTTCGTTTTTTTTCCCCAAAAAAAAAATTATAAAATGTAAACTTTATATGGGACACTCTTTTGTTTTTTGTTTTTTTTTTGAAATTTTCGAAAACCGCTTTTAGTTTTTTGTAGTTTATAAATCACCGTATTATTAATTAAACCCGAATGATCAATGCCATATAGTGTCGTTAAAGTCAAAAAAGAAGAATATAAATTAGTTTTTTTTATTTTCGGGAATTTTGGGCACAATTGGACGAAATATTTTGCGTGTATCAAAAAAGATGCGAAATGCTCCAGCATGCTTACTTTTTCACCAGCTAACAAACAAGATGTCAAAGGACAATTTGTGGTTTTTTATTATAATTATATTAATCTTAAGAGGAGCTTAAATTTAATTTGGAAAACTTTGAATTTTGTTTAACCATCAGTTGCTGTTTTATTCAATAAATGTTTCGCTTCATAGTTAAGCCAAGCTAAGCCTTTCCAATGCCTACGAAAAAAAAAGAAGAATGGTGTATTAAGCAAAAACGTCTGAGCTGATATTTTGGGACCATCTTTGGCTAGAAGGGGATTAGAGGTTAACCGCCCTACCCCTCCCCGTGCTTTCCTTCCCCGAATTCCCGGGAACTTTAATCGTTTTAATTTTGAAATAATGAACGAAAAAGCTTGAATGACTTCTGACTACTTTCCGACTTATGTTTTGAGGTTAAAAATATTAACAATAAAAAACTGGGAACCTGCCACCTATGCCTTATCTTAATAGTATTTTTAATTTTCAGCCCTCTGGCAGTCGCCGGACGGTGAAATACGGTACGACGCGCGCAATATCGATCGGGATTTCTGGAGCGTGAGGCGCCAGAAAACCCAGAAGTCTGACTTTCCAGGTTCGGGGAAGCGGAGGCGCTCCTGGCTCCTGCCCATGGACGGAAAGAACGTCCCTCGGCTCCGACCCCCTACTCCACATTACGGGGCGCGCTCTGCGCCCCCCCCCTCGCGCGCAACGTTATCATATTCTAACTATTTAGTTTGGATATTTTGTGACGCTTCTGAATGATTATGACAACTAGTCCTATTCCCTTGTTTATACCGCAAACTGAATTAACGTAAATATCAAAATTTTAATGCAACACGCATTAATCACAATTGTTTATAAAAAACTATGATAAATTCATAATGATTTGTTCATTTTTAGGTACGGTCCCACTATGCCCTTCGAAGACAATATAGAAAGTAAGTTTTAAAAAGTTTTTATTTTTTTGATTGCAATCTCAATATTTCTCTTTTAAAATGTAGGGGAAGCCTTAAACAATCAGGAAATTAAGGAACGAATTGATTGGATGTTGTGTTTCGTTATATTCAAAAAATTTTTCGAAGTCCAAAACAAATATATTTTGGAAAAGAAGAGTATCAGTCTTTATTATAAGTATAAAATCAAAAAAAAAAATTTTGTTAAAATATCGGCTTAAATCGTTTTTAATTAGCTCTAACTACTTATGTTGGGCGGATTGGTGAGGGAATTTTGAATAAAAGTGGGATTACAGGCATTAAAAATTACGAAGAACAATGCTCTAACCCGGTAACAATGAGTTTTGCAGTTTTAAAAATTTTCAGGTAATGGTTATCGTCTCACCTATGCTCGCCGTTCTCGTATAATTTTGAAATTTTTCGTATTCATATTTTATTGTTCATTTTTTGCGCCATGATATTAATCGCTTTGATTTTTAGCCTCATTAAAAATAATAATGCGTATTTTTATCAACCTTTGATGCATCGAAATTTCAGAAGGTAAGGCTGTGCACATAATTGTTATTTTATTTTCTGAAATAATTATAAGATTAATATTGGAGTGCCGCTCATGAATGGAGATACTCTCCATATTTTTGAACATAATAAGATGATTTACTGAATTAAAATGACTTCATTTTTTTTTAGAAATATTTTTGATAGTTTTTTTGAAAATACAAAAAGAAACAAAAAACCGCTATAAAAAAGCCATAAGCATGCAAAACGCTCTCAAACGCCGAATGCCTTACAGGAGTTTTTTTCAGTTTATTATTTTTATTGATTTGGTAAGATTCAAATCAGTGAAAAATATAAAACAGCGGAATTAAATATTATGTTCTTTCGATATATCGCCAATATGGTCTAACGCATTTTATGGCAAAGATTAAAAAAACTCTTACAATAATTTCCGGTTTAAGTGGCTGTTTTCTTTTAAGAAAATCTCGGTAAAAATTTCATATTTTCAATTTTTCTAAACCTGTGGAATTTAAGTTTTGCTGGAAAAATATTTAATTCCTGGAAGACTGCAAATATTTTTTAATTTTATTCATTCTCCGTTTCCGTATCTAAAACACTACAAAAATAGATTTTTTTTTAGTTTTTTAATGCGGAATAAGTTTTTTATCAGCGAGATATTGAATGGATTGCGCAATTGTGCCATGCATATAATGGTGAAAAAAATTTTATATTACTGATAAACGCCATATAAAACGTGAACAGAACGAAATCAGTGGGCGAGAAAACGATCGTCCACGGCTGCGAGACGCGGTTGGGCATTTGTGTCGTGCAAAACGTGGTCGTCAAAACGGCGCGAGACCCTCCCGCGCCCTCTATAAGGAGATGGAGATGAGCTTTGGAGGCTGGATCTCCCGAGGGCCCGAGCTCCGCCGCTTCTGCTTCCCGCGCTGCGTGTACTGTTCGTAAATATTCGCACACAGTGATGTAGTGATGGGAGAGGGGCGTGTCAACAACACCGGGGCCGAGCCTGCGACGTGTCGACGAGATGCTTCGTGTCAGGGTTCCTGATTATCGGGGTCCCCGCTGCTGAGCTTTTCACTTGAACCGTCCCTATAAAACGAAATTTATCACTACTCAGTGGATTTATGTTAGGAAATATTCCCTTGTTTTTAATGCCAAAAAAATGAATGATTACTAGATAAAGAACAATGTAATAAAAATACTGAAGGGTATGAAGGTCATCAATAGTATTTGTTTTCTTCGATTATTTATAAAAGATTATGTATTTTAAATCTAAATTTGATTTTTTGCTTGCTTTGAGAAATTTTACGACTAAAAAAGATAGTACAACTTTCTGAATAGTACTACTTTTTAATATTACAGCGCTTTAAAGTTTAAAATTGTTCAATTAAGCAAATTCTATAAAAATGATTGAAATTTTTTAATTGTAAAACAGGTTGGAAAATACAACAAAATTAAAACTATAAAACAATACGTAAGAACGTATTGGTCGCGCCTTTCTCTCCCTCAGCATAGATGCAATTAGTCAGACCATAAGGTACCCCGTTTTCATCTATTTTCATGCAATTGAAGGTTAAGCGGACA
>JASAMX010014202.1:0-19984 GCA_030248175.1 Microlaimidae sp. YZB2_3 | reverse complement strand
TGTGTGTGATTTTACTTACTGTTCGAGTTAGAATGGAAACCTCGATACTAAGCCTGCTTGTCCCATTTCGCGAGGATATTTCTTGGCATACTGGAGGGACTTTGGAGCCGTAACGTAACTTTTGTGTTCAGAAAATTCATAAAAAATTAAGGGACTTTAGAGCCAAAAAAATTTTGTCAAAGTTGGTTAAATTACGTCATTTTCATACAATATATCACTGAAATTAGCCAAATTTTAAGTTGTAAAAGTTTTTTAAGCTTTCTACAATATTTTTAAAACCTTTTGGTGTCCGGAAAGAATATTTTTGGCATAATATCTTCTGAAATTAATATTTTTTTTATTTAAGCAGTAAACTAAAGAAGTTTCAATAATTTCTCAAGCTTTTTTTAGATTTTTATCTAATTCGGAGGTTTTGCTAAGGCTTAGGAAAAATAATGTTTTTTTGTCTTAAATTTTTATTAAACATTTTCTAAAATAAAACATCTTTGATATTTATCATAACAAATGTTTGAATTTAAAAACCAAAATTCTTTAACTCTAACCCTTAACCATGCCCTATATTCACATGAAAAATCTTTTATCAAACAAATCAAAGCACGAATCTAAACCATGTTTTTGCTCTAAATTAGAAGTTTATCAATAATTGGAAGTTAATAAGATTTTTTTTCCGCCAAATCCTTATTCTTGTCATCTTCTGTATATACAATAGAAAACCCGAAGCATATTTATCCCGCATAATGATTACCCCATTGCATAATTAGCTCCATTTGTTATGTAAATGTTTTAATATTACTTATATATTGTTTTACTATTATTTGCAAACGCATTTTTCATTTCGGCTCTAAAGTCCCTGCTGCGGCTCTAAAGATTAAAACATTAATACATGATTAAAACATTATTAGAACATTAAAACGCCGCAAGATTGCGTATGAATTTATGCAAATTTCTGTTTTCCGCCACCTGCAGAAAATCATAACAGCACAGCACCAGCACCACGTCAGTATAAACTCCCCAAAACTAAAAAGTTTTAGTTTTTTGTCTTTTCAGAACAAAATATTGAGTATAAACTTTTTGTTTAATTTTTAGGTTTTGCTTAGACTTAGGTAAAAATAGTTATCTTAAAAAAACACCATTAAAAAAAATTTATTATAAAAATTTAGTTTGATTTTTAGGTTTCGCTAAGTCTGAGTTTAAATTAAATTAAATTAAAAGAACCAAACCATTCACCTAGTTTTTTTCTTTAATTTTGGGTTTTACTTAGGCTTAGGAAGAATATAAATTTTTAACTCATCGTTTATTGGTAAAACAACATTGCTTTGTTTAAATATTATATTGAGAACATTTTTTATACTCTATTGAGTTTTTTATTTTTGAGGGGAGTTTATACTAACTTGGCGGGGAGTTTAAACGTCTTTTTTAAAGCAACGCGTACTGCGGCGGTCTAATGCTGGGCGGTCTAAGGCTGGGCGTTCAAGTGCGCGGCGTTCTAATGCTGGCGGTCAAATGCTCGGCGATCAAGTGCTGGCGTTCAAATTCCCTAGAACACCACAGTGTTGCAGTGCTGGTGCTGTGCTGTTATAATTCTCTGCAGGTGGCGGAAAACAAAAATTTGCATAAAATTTATATGCGCTCCTGAGGCCTTCTAATGTTTGGCGTTCAAGTGCGCGGCGTTCTAATGCTGGTGTTCAAAATGCTCGACAATCAAGTGCTGGTGTTCAGATTTTCGAACACCAGGTTTCACTGAGTTGAGTAAAAAATTGTATTGCAAAAAAAAAATTTTCAGCAGTTGTCTAGATATTAAACTCAACGGCACTTTAGAAGTGACAGAGCGGTCGTGACAGCCGTGCGCCGCGCAAAAAAATTATAAAGAAAATAAAAAAAAAATAAAAGTAATAGGCACCGTATTATTTTATTTTTTTATTTTAACCACTTCAAGTATTTGGAAATGGATTTAAAATGAACCACTGGCATTAATCCAACAACATTCAGTGGTTAAGTAGTAACGCTTCCTGATAGCATTCGAGTTTAGCAAGAATATCGCTTGATTATTTCAGATAATTTTTTGTTTTTTTACCAAACACCAGCCACGGTGTGTTTTGTTTCGCTTACGGTGGACTTTGCAAACGCATTCTTTCTTGTAAAAATTTAGATGTATTAAATATAATTTATAATCAAATTTTGGAATTGAAAATATGCTAAATTTTTAATTATACTAATTTCTGTGTTTTTTAAATTATTATATTGAAGTTGTAATGTTTTATTCTAAAAAAAACGAATTGATGTATTTTTTTTCAGCTCAATCTTGGCACCTGTGCCCATCAATTGTTTTTTAATTGCTCATCGGGCGTACATAATTTACTGTTGTTTTGCAGAAAAAAATGTATGAAATAATCAAACAATATTCTTGCTAATATCTCGACAACTGCTAAAAATTAATTTTTTTGTTAAACAATTTTTTACTCAGTAAAACCTGACGCATCGATTGATACCAAAAACCAAGCGAAAAATACACCATGATTTAGTATACCGCATCTTTAAGAAGAACCCATTAAATTCTAATAGTTTTTTAATAAAATGTTCTATAAGCGTATACTTAATCGACCAAACTGATAATTGGTACACGCAGACCTGTGCTCTACCCCCCTCCCCCTGGGGTTTTATTGGGAGGGGGGCAATTCCAAAACAGGGGGGGCACTGGGCATAGGTGGGCGGGGGGGGGTTGGAGGGGGGTTATACCCCCAAAATTTCGGATTTTGCTTACACCCCCCCCCCCCCCCTTAAATTTGGGGTAGTCGGGGACACCCCCCCAAATTCGCCTCCCAAAGAAAATTTTTAAGTGTTATAAAAGGACTAAAAAATTTTTCCGCGCTTTGCGCGGAGTGTTTATTACCTTCTTTTCCCATTTATTACCTTTTATTACCTTTAAATTCCCCCGCTACGCGGGCAGTTTATGCATCACCACAAATTGCGATCTTGCATTGTCTTTTATGGAATTTAGTTATTTAAAAGCAAATCCTCGTGATCGAACTATATTATCCACATCCATAAGATGTGTTGACGACATGTGTGTGGTTAACTGTCCCGATTTCTTAAATATAAGCAAAAATATATATCCCAATTGTTTATCTTTGAATGATACTACTATTTCTGCAAACAAAATTAATTATTTAGATCTATCTATTAACATCAATAATAACGGTTTTGACATAGATGTTTATAATAAGACAGATGATTTTAATTTTAAGGTTATCAGATATATTCACAAAAATAGTAATGTTACAAATAGATTAGGTTCCGATATTCTTTATGGGCAACTAATCAGATTTATGAGAATATGTTCTAACAAAGAATACTTTAGTGGCAAATGTAAAGACTTATTTTCACAATATATATTGTTGGGTTATAATCATTTGGAAATTAAAGATACTTTCCTTGGTTTTTTCAAAAATTATAGGGCCGCATTATTTAAATTTGAGATCTACTGTAAAAAAGATGCTAACAATTTTACTAATCTTTGCTTCAGCTCAGATCTTTAGACCTGGTGGATTTTTTGATCTGAGGATATTTTTACCCGTTCTCACTTCAAGAATGGATTTTATAAAAGGCTGCACCTAATAATCTTTATTCAACGCCATTTACATATAGAATTCAGGAAATAAGTGACAATAAACCAGTAAATTATATATATATTAATTTTACTAATCTAATTTAAGACCTTAAACTGAGTTGTGGTTATAATACGAAAATTTTATCACTACCATAAGTTTTAAATAATCTGCGTACTTTTCTTTATATTGTAGACATTTTAGAATATTAATTTTTCTTCGTCATTTCTATTCAAATCCCGCCTCGTAACGCAGCTGTCAAAATTCTCCCTGTAAAAATTACTTTATTTTAAAAATTTTTTTTAAATTTCAGTTTTATTTTGCGGCATTCCGTCTACAAAAAGCAATAAACCTACATAGGTATGTTAACTCTCTCCTACATTGTTTAAAATTACTCTAATTTTAGTTCTCATTTAAACTAAAAATATTTTCTTAAATTACTCTCTATTGAGTTTTCATTAAACCAAAAATTTAAATTTTATTTTGCATTGAAAGTTGCTATTTATATACTCTTAATTGCAAAGCTTACTTTAACATGTATGAAAATAAAAAAGATGCTAGCAATTTTACTAATCTTTGCTTCAGCTCGGATCTTTAGACCTGGTGGATTTTTTGATCTGAGGATATTTTGACCCGTTTTCATTTCAAGAATGGATTTTATAAAAGGCTGCACCTAATAATCTTTATTCAACGCCATTTACATATAGAATTCAGGAAATAAGTGACAATAAACCAGTAAATTATATATATATTAATTTTACTAATCTAATTTAAGACCTTAAACTGAGTTGTGGTTATAATACGCAAATTTTATCACTACCATAAGTTTTAAATAATCTGCGTACTTTTCTTTATATTGTAGACATTTTAGAATATCAATTTTTCTTCATCATTTCTATTCAAATCCCGCCTCGTAACGCAGCTGTCGAAATTCTCCCCGTAAAAATTACTTTATTTTAAAAATTTTTTTTAAATTTCAGTTTTATTTTGCGGCATTCCGTCTACAAAAAGCAATAAACCTACATAGGTATGTTAACTCTCTCCTACATTGTTTAAAATTACTCTAATTTTAGTTCTCATTTAAACTAAAAATATTTTCTTAAATTACTCTCTTTTGAGTTTTCATTTAAACCAAAAATTAAATTTTATTTTGCATTGAAAGTTGCTATTTATATACTCTTAATTACAAAACTTACTTTAACATGTATGAAAATAAAAAAATTTTTCTCCAATTATCACTTAAAAAGTGTTATAAAATTAAAACATAGATTTTCAATTTATTCTACTCAGGCATATACTATGGCTATTATTATTATTTAGTAGCAATTAACTCTTTTTTTTATATAGTTATTGGTATGTATTTTTGTTTATTTATAACAAACACTACAAACATTTAGTTTAAAAGGTTATTTAGACAATAATTTTAGCACTAAAAAATTTTTTTATGTTTTAACTTAAAAATTATATATACTAATTTTTATTGTTTATTGGCTCCTAATTAACAAAAAAATTTTATTTATTTTTAACATCATTTAATAATACTTAATACTGTATAAAACTAAAATAATATGTTTGTAAAGGGTAAAAAGTTTTTTAAAAAATTTATTTTGGATAATTCTTTGCATAATTCGATTGGTTTAGATGGACAATTTAGAAAACACCACTACTGGGCAAAAAAGACCCCTGGAAATGGACAATACACAGGTTAGTATCAATAATTTCATTCTAAATCTAAGCATAAGAATAACTTTACAGATATACAAATTATAGTAAATAGAAATGGGTTCTAAAAATACTAATTTTACTAATTTCACTGTTTTATGTTGTAAAGATTGGAGGAGAGAACCTCGCTGAGGAGTCGCGCTTTGCTCTGGTCTTGTATATAGTCTATACGAGTTTAAAGCGACGAAATAGACTATAATGATAAATTGCTACATTTAGCATTATTATTTAATCTTAAATATGTTAAAATAATTTCTATAAAATAATTTTTCTATCCTAAACTAAACTATATTATTTTCCATTGCAAATACCATAGCTTTATAAATTGTAGCAAATTGTAGCAAATTATCATGTGTTCATATATGTATACTAATGGAATGCTATAAATAACTATTAACAATAATATAACTCTATTATATAATTTTGTTTGAAAATATACTTTTGCAAATAACTCTCTTATGAAACTTAGTATCATATATATATACTCTCTTAATGTACTTCATACTTTCAACATTATTTAATTTTTACATCGCTTTAAAAACTTAATATACCATATACATTCACATCAACCTGCTATTCCACACACAAACCAAGCATAAAAATATAAAATAATTTTACAATGTTTTAAATATTTTATTTTAATACTTTATTATGTAGCTATAATTGTCATACTTTTAATATTATTTAATCTTTACATCGCTTTAAAAGCTAATATACCATATACATTCACATCAACCTGATATTCTACACACAAACCAAGCATAAAAATATAAAATAATTTTACAACGTTTAAAACACATTATTTTAATACTTTATTAGGTAGTTATAATTCTAGTTCAAAAAATTTCTTTATTCTAAAAATCTTTTCAATTATAAAACTTTTCTCATTCAAAAACATATTTTCATATATATATATACACTTCTATAATTTACTGCATTTCTCTACTTAATTACTTTAATCATAATATAAAATATGCATAGTTCATTTATACATAGTTTAGACAATTAGTTATAATATATCTTTCTTGTAATTATAATGATAATTATAAATATGTATATATATGTAGGCATATATAAGTATGTACATATATCTTATTGGTGGTTATTAGTCATTTTATATGTTTGCTATTTCACTTTATAATATATTTTAGTAAGTTAACCTGTTATATAACTATATATTTTAGCACTTATATATATATACATATTTTCAATATCAATAAACATTACATTCTTCACAATTCTTATATTCATCACATTCATCCCCTCTTCCTTTCTATTAGCAAGAATATCGCTTGATTATTTCAGATAATTTTTTGTTTTTTTACCAAACACCAGCCACGGTGTGTTTTGTTTCGCTTACGTTGGACTTTGCAAACGCATTCTTTCTTGTAAAAATTTAGATGTATTAAATATAATTTATAATCAAATTTTGCAATTGAAAATATGCAAAATTTTTAATTATACTAATTTCTGTGTTTTTTAAATTATTATATTGAAGTTGTAATGTTTTATTCTAAATAAACGATTTGATGTGTTTTTTTTTCAGCTCAATCTTGGCACCTGTGCCCACCAATTTTTTTTTAATCGCTCATCAGACGTACATAATTTACTGTTGTTTCGCAGAAAAAATGTATGAAATAATCAAACAATATTCTTGCTAATATCTTGACAACTGCTAAAAATTAATTTTTTTGTAATACAATTTTTTACTCAGTAAAACCTGACGCATCGATTAATACCAAAAACCAAGCGAAAAAATACATCATGATATAGTATACCGCATCTTTAAAAAAGAACCCATTAAATTCAAATAGTTTTTTAATAAAATGTTCTATAAGCGTATACTTGATCGACCAAACTGATAATTGGTACACGCAGACCTGTGCTCTACCCCCCCTCCCCCTGGGGTTTTATTAGGAGAGGGGCAATTCCAAAACGGGGGGCACTGTGCATAGGTGGGCGGGGGGGGGTTGGGGGGGGGTTATACCCCCAAAATTTCGGATTTTGCTGACACCCCCCCCCCCCTTAAATTTGGGGTAGTCGGGGACACCCCCCCCAAATTCGCCTCCCAAAGAAAAATTTTTAAGTGTTATAAAAGGACTAAAAAATTTTTCCGCGCTTCGCGCGGAGTGTTTATTACCTTATTTTCCCATTTATTACCTTTAAATTCCCCCGCTACGCGGGCAGTTTAAATTTCCCTGCTACGCGGGCAGTTTAAATTGGCAATTTATCTTAGTTTTTCAATTTCAAATCGATTATCCCATTCAGTAGTTAAGGCATACATGTTTAATAAAACTACTATAAAACACTATTATCCTTTTTTTAACGTTTTAAACACATGTTATAAATGTATAGTATAGCTATAAAAAACCTTAAATTTTGTAATTACTATCATTTGGAATTAAAATTTCTAAGGTATTTTAGCGCCTCAAATTATAAATTTTTTTCCTCCGGGGGGCATTGTTCCCCCCGAACCCCCCTGACTGAATTTTTAAGATCACAGAAAATTATGTAGAAATTAGGTAAAAAAACAAAAGTAAAAGGTATGTTCACGCGATCACCAGGAGACGATTTTTAAGCCGTTTTTAGTAAATATTTTAAAAAATTTTCGCCTCCGGCGGCTGGGGGGACACTCCCCAGACCCCCCGGCCGACGCTTCGCGTCGGCTGGCGCAGCTACGCGGCGCAGGCGGCAGCGCTTCGCACCGCTTTGACAACACTTTTTCTCCCCTCCCCCAGACTGACGCCCCCGAAATGAAATTCTGACTGCTCCACTGCACATTTTTATTAAAAGAATTAAAAAAATAAAATTTATAAGTTGCAATAAGATCTTATTTTATTTTTACACAGTTTTAAAGCATTTATAAGCTTGTTTTAATACGTTTTTTTACGCGTTTTAAACTCATTTTAAGGCAGCGCGGAAATATTGGGTACACCCCCCCTCAAAATTTGGGTATTACTGGACACCCCCCCTAAAATTTGACCCCCCCCCCCAAAATCCGAGAGGCTGCCCACCTATGGTCTGGGGGGGGGGTTTTGGGGGGGGGGGCGGGGGTTTGGGGGGGGGAGGGCCTGTGCAAGGATTTTCCAAAGGAGGGGATCAGACTAGAAATATGAAAACAGGATATAAATGCGCGCCGCATTTGGCAACGCGCAGTGGCACCAGGCGGACGCAAAGTGTATGCCGGGGGGGTCTGGAGGTGTCCCCCCAGCCGCCAGAGGCAAAATTTTTTGATTTAAAATTAAAAATTGGTGCTCAAAAATACCTATTTACATTAAATTCAAAGCAGGTAATCAGGTAGAATCCATTTTTAGCATACTCCAAAAAAAGGAGGTAGGAAAAAACAGGGGTCATAATGGAGTTATCTTCCCTTTTACCTTCCCCCACCCCTGGACCTACCTCTTCCTTCCTAAATTTTTACCCTGACCAACCCAGAAAAGGGGGTCATGGCCATACATGGGCAAGTTGATCCGGAGTGGGGGGAGTTAAACCCCAAATTAGGGGGGGTTAAAATCCGAGAAACGCAAAATACCCATATTGTTCTTTTTCTGGAGTGCATTTTACCCATATCGTTTTTCGATTTTGAAGGAAAAATAGGTAAAAAACGCTAATTTTAGGTCAAAAAGCCCTTTTATTGCATTTTTCAGCTTTTTATTGCTTAAAACATTCATTTTGACCTCAAAACTTAAGTTTGGAGGCAGTTAGAAGTAATTTTAAAGACATTTTTTTTCTTCATTTTTCCAAAATTGGGGAGGGGTTAACTTTTTCTCCCCCCCACTTCTGAGTGGGGGGGGGGTTAAACCCCCCTTCTCAGAATTTGGGGGGGGGGTTAATCCCCCCCAACCCCCCCCCCCTCGTGCCCATGTATGGCCATGGCCTCCCTGGCACAGGGCCTGCATGGGGGGCAACTTTTTTAAAACAGGGGAGCAATAAAACGAGAAGGGGCAAGCAGAAGAGAAAAAAAAGAAGAGAAAAGAGACAAAAAAAGCAAAAAAAATAAGGTAAAAATAGGTTTAAAATGGCTTAAAATACATTGAAATAGGTTAAAAACTTCAAAAAATTCACGATGATGGCGTCATTATAAGTCAAAAATGGCGTCACAAATTTACGGTAATTTTTCATTTTTTTGGCGGTGGTGGAATCCTCCTATAAAGCGGGGGGCAGGCCCTGTGCCAGGGGGGGCAGGGGGGCCATGGCCCCCCCTTTCTGGGTTGGTCAGGGTAAAAATTTAGGAAGGGGGAGGTGGGTTCAGGGGTGGGGAAGGTAGTTAAAGGTAAGGTAACTTCATCATGACCCTTCCTTCTCCCTACCTCCTTTCTTGGGGTATGCTAAAAATGGATTCTGCCTGATTATCTGTCTTGAATTTAATGTAAATAGGTATTTTTAAGCCCCAATTTTGCTCATTTTTACTTCTAAATCAAAAAATTTTGCCTCCGGCGGCTGGGGGGAAACACTCCAGACCCCCCGGCGGACCCTTTGCGCCCGCTTGGTGCCGCCGCGCGGCGCAAAATGCGGCGTTTCGCGTCGCATTTATATACTGTTTTCATATTTCTGGAGTCTGGCCCCCTCCTTTCGAAAATCCTGGCACAGGCCCTGGCGGGGGGGGGGCAAATTTTTCAATAAAGCGGGTGGGGGGCATTTCCAGACCATCCACAGGTCTGGTATGCATATGTAACAAACATGAAATTTAGCTTGATCTTGATTTTAAGGTTTTGCTTAGGTTGCTTAGGGTAGCGACGTCAATCGTCTCTCACTGCTGTTATTTTTTCTGCACATGAGCTCTGTGCGCTGCCGTGTTCCAGCGCCAGTATTTTTTCTTTCTTCAAAACTTTAACTTAAAAATAGAATTTTTTTCTTAATACTGCCTTTTTTTTATGTCCGTTTTTTTTATTCGGTAAAAAAAGTTTTGGTTACTCTATTTCCCACCAAACACAAATTGTTTTTTTATGGTTCAAGGAAGAGAAAAGATGGATATGTTTGAAACATTTAAGATCTTAAATCAACTTGTAAATTTAAACCATGAGAAATATTTTGTTCCTAACCCTGATACAACCAGAGGGCATTCAAAAAAACTCAAAAAAGAACACTCAAGAGTCAATTGCCGAAAATACAGTTTTTTTAGTAGAGTTATAAGTAAATGGAATTATCTAAATGAAAATCAAGTCAGTTCTAAAGCATTGTACCAAATTAAAAAATCTTTGAATAATTAACTCATGGTAATAATGACTAAATAAAGAGCTTTACTTTTCTAAAGCCTTTAGTCATTTTTTTTCTAGTAAGTCTAAACCAGCCAGGTCTTCTCTCAACTTTGTAATCTGTGTTTTTGTAACTCAACTGGGTTGCAATCACATTTGTGTTTGTGTTTTCTATTGTTTTCTTGATGTATTACTAGAAAAATAAAAATATTAAATCTTAAAATCTTAAAATCAAAAATAAAACAAACAAAAAGTCTTCAATTTCAGGTTGGTTCAAATTTGTGTATAAACATTAAAAAAGGTAGCTGAACAATCAGAAATAGAATCTTCATAAAAAATGGGTTTGATTAATGCTTTTTGTTTTGCGTTAGGACTGAAAATAAGTCTTGGAAAGTTTTTTTTTAAAATTCCATACTTAAGAGGTCAATTTGGGGTTTTAATGCTTTTAAAATAATATTGCTTTAAGAAATTCTAGCTGAACATAGCTCAAAATAAAGCTTAGGTTCCCAGCTTTAATTTGATATATAGTTTACCGTGTAAAACGTTATATTCGTTCTTGGAAATAGGGTAGTGCATTTAATTTCAGCACTTTTCCCAATTGGGCATTTTTGATTTTGGACTATATCTTTGGTAATCCTGGAGGGAATATGACGTTTGATAGCTTAAATGAAAGCTAATTATATTTAGATGACTGTCGTGAGCTTTTTATTTGTTATGCTATAATATTTTCATGTGAAATTGTGTGATTTTTAAAAAATAAAATTGTTGGCATTTCATGATTACGCAATAAATTGGTTTAAAAAAAATTAAACTGTCCTGGTAAAATTTAGTCTATTTTCCGAATTTTTAGTCCCTGTGGTTCTATGTTGCGTCTGTGGTGAGTAATCGTTATAAAATAAAATAGTGTAATTTCGGCACACATATTGCTGTAGGTAAAAACGGTTGAATTAAGTGGTCGGGTGTTAAATTGTAGTTGTAAATAGTTAAAAGACGACGTTGAAATGTTTAGGGGTCATAGCACTGCACTTAAACTCGATTAAGGGGGTCCTTTTAAAAAGTGCCAAAATTAAATGCACTTTTTTGCCAAATTTTGCTCATTTTGATACCATTTGGCATTTTAGCTGTAACTTTCTGGAGATAATGATAGGTTTTTAAATTTTTGAATTGATGATTTTTTGACTGAGAAACAATCGATTGTTTGTAAAGTGCCAAAATTAAATGCATACATTTAATTTCAGCAATTTTCCATTTTTTTGAAAACTAATTTAATTAAATAAAGAAACTACTTTCGTACAGTAAAACTATTGTGACGCAACGCAGTATCATAAAAGCTTCAAAATGAGCTATCAAACATAAAATCGGGCCATACAGTGAAAAGTTACATCGGAAAAACAAAAAAGTGCCGAAATTAAATGCACTACCCTATAATTGAATCCAAAAATTAATCACATCAAAACTTTGGCCTATGATTTTTTAATTATTATCAAATCTATTGGAATACGTATTTTTAGACATTTAGGGCTGTTATAATATGTAACAAAACATGATGTTTGAGAAACTATAGCTTTTGGTCCTTAAAAACATCTATATCTAAATTATAAGGTATTTTGTAAAGAATTTTGATTAAAAAAAAATTTTTTTTTAAACCAAGTTATGTTTTATAGAATACCGCTAGCTTATTATAGAAATACTAATCATGCATTCATGCAGTTGGTATTAACGTAATCCCAGAAGTTTCTACTTTCAGAAAATATAACGTTTAGTAGGGTAAAATATTTATTCGTAAAACACTGATGTCATCTTTCTCAAATTTCCTAAAAAAAAATTATTTTTTTTTAAACTTTATTGTATATTTTTTATCACAACATAAAAGCATTTTAAATATAGCTAATAAAATCAGGTTCATTTAATTACTGTTTATTTTTATGTTACATACAAACTTTTTAAAATAAAAAAAGTGAGTTTTAAAAAGTACAAAATTTTTTTTGTTTAGCACAAAAACCTGTTTATCAAAAAATATTTATTAATGCAATTTCAAAAATTTAGTTTTCTTTTTGTTTCTTTTTGAGTCAAGTTATTTTTCCGCATAGTTTGTTTTTTTGGTCCTCTGCATGCTATAGCTTTCATTTGGTTTTTTGGCGAGGTCTTCTTCCCATAGGTGGGCAGCCTCTTGGATTTTGGGTGGGGGGTATAGGGGGAGGGGTCAAATTTTAGGGGGGGTGTCTGGCAAGTCCCAAATTATGAGATTTAGGAAATTTGAATGCCAGCACTTGATCGCTGAGCATTTGACTGCCAGCATTAGAACCCCGCGCACTTGAACGCCAGCATTAGATCGCCGAGCATTAGACCGCCGCAGTACGCATTGCTTTAAAAAGGACGTTAAAACTCCCCGCCAAGGTGGTATAAACTCCCCCAAAAATAAAAAAAAACTCAATAGAATATAAAAAATGGTTTTAATATAATAGGGTAGTGCATTTAATTTTGGCACTTTTCCCAATTAGGCATTTTTTATTTTGGACTATATCTTTAGTAATCCTGGACGGAATACAACGTTTGATAGCTCAAATGAGAGCTAATTATATGTAGATGACTGTCGTCAGCTTTTTATTTGTTATGTTATTATATTTTCATGTGAAATTGTGTAATTTACAAAAAATAAAATTGTTACTCGTTTTTAGAACATGGGCATTTCATGATTACGCAATAAATTGGTTTAAAAATTAAACTGTCCTGGTAAAATTTAGTGTATTTTCCCAATTTTTAGTCCCTGTGGTTCTACGTTGCGTCTGTGGTGAGCAATCGTTATAAAATAAAATAGTGTAATTTCGCCACACATATTGCTGTAAGTAAAAACGGGTTGAATTAAGTGGTCGGTTGTTAAATTGTAGTTGTAAATAGTTAAAAAACAACGTTGAAATGTGTAGGGGTCATAGCACTTCACTTAAACTCGATTAAGGGGGTCCTTTTAAAAAGTGCCAAAATTAAATGCACTTTTTTCCCAAATTTTGCTCATTTCGATATCAGTTGGCATTTTAGTTTAACTTTTTGCCAGTTAAACGTTGAACAACAAATAGAAGCTTAAATTAAAGAAAACTGTCTGGAGATAATGATAGGCTTTTAAGTTTTTGAAAATGATGATTTTTTGACTGAGAAACAATCGATCGTTTGTAAAGTGCCAAAATTAAATGCATATATTCAATTTCCACAATTTTCCATTTTTTAAAAAAACTGATTTAATTAAGTCAAAAAACAACTTTTGTACATTGAAACTTTTATGACGCAACGCAGTATCGTAAAAGCTTTAAAATGAGCTATCAAACATAAAAAGCGGGCCATTCAGTAAAAAGTAACATTGGAAAAACAAAAAAATGCTGAAATTAAATGCACTACCCTATGTAAACAAAACAATGTTGTTTTAACAATAAACGATAAGTCAAAAATTTATATTTTTCCTTGAAATTAAAAAAAAACCTTAGTAAACAGTTAGTTTTTTAATGATTTAAACCTGTTTTTCCTGAGCCTAAGCGAAACTTAAAAATCAAACTAAATTTTTATGATAAACTTATATTTAATGGTGTTTTTTTAAATAACTATTTTGTCCTAAACCTAAGCAAAACCTAAAAATTAAACCAAAAAGTTTATACTTAATAGTTTGTTTTGCAAAGTAAAAAAAAACTAAAACTTTTAGGTTTGAGGAGTTTATACTGTAGTAGTGCTGTGTTGATATAATTCTCTGTAGGAGGCGGAAATCAAAAATTTGCATAAAATTTATATGAAATACTGTGGTGGTCTAATGCTGGGCGGAAGCTTATAAATGCTTTAAAACTGTGTAAAATTAATATAAGACCTTATTGCAACTTATAAATTTTATTTTTTAATTTTTTTAATAATAATGTGTTTATATATTCTTAGAATTAGATTGGAAATCATAGTTTTTTTTAATAATTATGTAATTATTATTAAAAAGTAGTAATAGTAATAATAATAGTAATAGAATAGTAATTGTCTATGTGTTGATTATAAAGTGAAGTATCACAAATTTTTTAATCCATAATCTTATATTTAATTAAAGATTATGTACATACATGGGCATAGCCAGGGGGGGTTCTGGACCCACCCCCCTTTTGGGTCGGCATGGCAAAGGAAAAAATTTGAAGTTCAACCCCCCTTTTGGGTTGCCAAGGATAAAAACTTGGGGGGTCTAGAACAGTGGCGTGACCAAAATTTCATTTGGGGGGGCGGTGTGGGGGGGTTAATACTAACCCTGAAGGGGAGTGTGGGGGGCGGAAGCCCCCCAGCGGGGTCAAGGGGCAAGAGCCCCTTTTTCAGGGGGTCCGGGGGGCAGAATTCCCTCCTGGGGAAATTTTTTTAATTTGAGGCGCCAAAAAATTATTATTATTTACATCATAAACATTGGATTTTGTAAGAATGTCTGACCATCCTTCTAAAAATATTCCGCCCAACTCTCCGTCTTCCAGTGCGGACGCTCAACAGGAAAACGCGTCCACGAGGGCAGTTAGTAATCCGAGGCGCAAGGCACGCAAGTATTTTTAGGCGCGGGTGTAAATTGTAAAACACACAATGGTCTTTTTTCTGTTCTCCACCAAAACCATTTTTTTAGTTTTTTTTAAATTTGCATACAACAAAGTGTTTTTTTTTGGATTTTTTATTTAAATTTGCATACAACACAGTGACAAAACTTAGCTTTACCTCACGTTTTTAATTCTTGGAAAATTGAACGTCAGCACTTGAACACCGAGCACTTGATCGCCGTGTGTTTGATCGCCACAGCTCGTGTTGCATTAAAGAAGACGTTAAAGTTCAACCACCAGTGTGGTATAAACTCCCCACAAAAATAATAAAAAACTATAAAAATATAAAAACTAAAAATATAAAAACTAAAAATATAAAAACTAAAAATATAAAAACTAAAACAATAAAAACTCCACCGAATATAATTTTAAAAATTAAAATAAAATATTTAAACAATGCAATGTTATTTTGGTTTTATTACCAAAACAACATTGCTTTGTTTAAAAGATCATTAAAAATCAAAATTTTTCTGAGCCTAAGCAAAATCCAAAATCAAAAACAAAATTAATGTTTTGTGATTTAATAACCAAAAAAAGAAATTTATTCCTGAGCCTAAGCGAAACCTGAAAATCAAACTAAAATTTTTTATGATAAATTTATATTTAAATTTAGTGATGTGTTATTTGAAAAAAACTTTGTTTTTTCACAAAAATTTATCATGATAAATTTATATTTACTAATGAATGGTTTGTTTTTTAATAAAGACCAAATCTTTAGTTTTTCCTTGGTCTAAGCGAAACCTTAAAACCAAGCTAAACTTTATTATGATAAGTTCTTAATTAACAATGTGGTTTTAAAAATATTTTTTTTAAAAATTTTATGATAAAAATTAGGCACACGCATTAACAGAAATGCGGGGAGTTCGCCAGTTTACACTCATTTGCATAAAATTTATACTCAATCCTGCGGCGATCAATCGCTCGGCGTCGGCGGTCTAATGCTCGGCGGTCTAATGCTCGGCGATCAAGTGCACGGTGATCAAATGCTGGCGGTCAAGTGCTCGGTGATCAAGTGCTGGCGATCAAATTTCTGGACACCACGTTTTTGTATATTTTTTTATATTATTAAAAGTAATAATTAAAACAATGTTTCGATTTTTTAAAATCTAATTTGAGAATTAGTACTAAAATTTTTCTAAAAAGATCATTTTTGGTTTTATTAAATGACTTTATTTTACCAAAAATTTAATTTTCAAAATAGCCCCATAAAAATGAGGTTTACTTGTTCAGTTTATAGCATATATGGGCACGGGGGGGGGGGGGCGGCTTTTTGCGGCTTTTTGGGGGCGGCAAAGCAAAACAGTTTTAAACCATAATAACTTTATTAATTGTTCTTTTTATAGGATAATACTACATTTTATTGAATAAAAAGCCATATTCATGTATAAAAAGGGTGTAAAAGCATGAATATGTGATGAAAATTCACGTTTTTGGAAGAAAATTTAGTATAAAAAAGGTACCTAAAATTTTCCCAAGGGGGGAGGGGGGTCAGATTTCAAAATCTAGAGGGGGGTCAGGGGTAAAAAATTCGGAAATTTGGGGGGAGGAGGGGCCCCCTTAGATTTTTGTCTAGGGGGGGTCCCAAAATTTTGAGGCTAGGGGTGTGGACTCCACCCTGCCCCCCTCCTTTCTCACCTATTGCCTCCTAACTTAAGTTTTGAGGTCAAAATGAATGTTTTAAGCAATAAAAAACTCAAAAATGCTATAAAAGCTTTTTGATCTAAAATTATCGTTTTTTACCCTTTTTTCCTTCAAAATCGAAAAACGATATTGGTAAATACACTCCAACAAAAAAAGCGATATGGGTATTTTGCGTTTCTCGGATTTTAACCCCTCCCCCCAATTTGTGTTTAACTCCCCCCACAACTGCTGTAAATCCGCAGAAGAAATTCCGTTCCGTGTCCGTGCTCCTTGGTGTTAAAGTCCGCGTCCGTTTTTGCAATCCGATTTTGCAATCAACAGTGAGTTTACCAATAAGCAGAGGTGGCGCAGAATCACTTCTGTGGATATGCAATAGAATGAATCCCAATGGGTTAATTTATAATAGATAGATAAAATGGATAGATTAAAATAGTCACCAAAGATAAGGAGTCCTTACTGGGTTAATAACTTCAAAATCTAGAGGGGGAGGGGCTCCTAGTCCTAGGTTTGTGCGACTCCCCCCTCCCAACTTTCTAGTGGAATTCGACTTGAGATGGAAAATTTTAAAACCTTAAGGGAGGTGGGGTTCAATGTCCAAAGCAAAATTCTTTTTAAGCATTAAAGGTTTAATAATTGTTTTTTTATAATATAACACTGCATTTTCACAAATGAAATTCGCTAATCAGATATAAAACAGTTGTAAAAATACGATTTTTTTGTTAAATATGTACGTGTTTAGAAAAAACTTAAAATAAAAATAGTACTTTATATTTTCGCGAGGATGGATGGGGGAATTTCAAATTCTGGGGATTCTGAGACCGTGCTCACTTATGGTAATAATTAATAACCAATTTTGGTTTGCTAGAGTTTTAAAGTTATGTTTTGTTCACATTTTTCTTGCGTTTAAAATTATGTTTAATATTTTGATTCTATTTTATTTTGAGTTAAGTTAATTGGTCCAAATTCTACCTTAACACCTCTCGTTTGCTGGGTTTTAATTTTATGTGCACAATAGCTGATAAATTTTAAAACCTAATTAAATTAATTGGTAGTTTTATGTTTTAATCAATTTTTTTAAATTATAATTTAAATTGCATTGTATTTTTCAGAGTTAAAATAAAATAAGCTGTATTACCTAAATATAATCCATGGTAAAATCATTACACTATTATATTATTAATAATAATTAACATTCAATAATTTCTAAACCTTTGCGCGAAGAGCAAAGCAAAACGTGAATAAAATTTTAAAAATTGGTTTTGAGGCTTTTAAATTTTTGTTTCGTTTTTTTGTCTCGTTGACTAAAAAAACTGCTAGCTTAAAAAATGCGTTCCCAGCCAAAACTCCATGCGACAAGCAGGGACCTACCAATAGTTTCATTGGGGGCTTTGATAGGCAGGTGGTAGGAAGGGGTTTGGGGGTTATACCCCAACAAATCCCGATTACTGGCGACACCTGCTCTCAAATTTGGAGTACCCGGACACTCTCCCTAAAATGGTGGGTCCCAGTACTGAAATTGGGTAATTGAGCCAGGGGCAAAGCCAGAATTGCGGAATTGCACTCCATACAAATCTTTCAAAAGGAGGGGGTTGAAGGGGGTTGCACTCCAATTTTCAAAAGGTATATAAATGTCGAGCGCTGAGCAGAGCAAATGCGAGAAATTTTTTTAAAATTTTAACTCTTAGAAGGACCTCTAAATTTTTGCCTCCGCCAATCCAAAAGGAGTTGGTTACAACCCCCGTAACCCCTCCTGGTTATGCTCTTGGTTTTATATGATCTTGGTCTTTATAGCATGTATGTGAAGCTAACAAAAGAGCATAAGATTACTGATCACAAAAAATGTTACCAATGCCAACTGCTATTCACAGAGGATGCGCCACCTGGGGAGGATCTAGTTATAGTCCATCCTGAGCGATGGATATATCCAGGCGGAAGCAGGACATCAGTTGGTTTTACCTATCGACCTATTCATGCTAGATACAGATGCATTACAGGCAGGTATGTATCTATATTATTTATACATGCTTTGCATTTTTTTAGAGCAAATCTGGTGGGCAGGTGTCACAAGATTCCTTCCCCCTCTCTTTTTTTTGCCAGGAAGACTATCCTTTTATAATTCTGGGTCCCCCCCCCCAAAGAAAACTTTCCTGCTGAAACAAAAGTTAATTCTTTCCCCTCTGGTAAATTTTTGAAAACTTAAAACCAGGATGTTGAAAAATAGGAGAAGTTGCACTTTATACACATTTTTAAATAGGTTTTAGAGATTGTGCTGACAAAGTTTGAAATACCTTTAAAACATTTTAAAAAGTGATAGTCATGTGTGCCATTTTTTTGCTCTTCTACTTACACTGTTTAAAGTTGAATCCCTAAAAATGGGGTTTAAAAATGTAATAAACTAAAAAGTTGAGTAGAAAATTTCAAAAAATGTGAGATAGAAAAACACATTTGTCTTGCTGAACTGTTTTCTAAATTTACTGAATGGACAAAATTTTTATGCATTAATCTTCTATTATAGATATCCCTACTTTTGGCCAGGCAAGGTAAATATATTTCAACAGGAAATGCCTCTTCTTACCACAGAACCATATAAATTGTGGTCAAAAAACCAACTCTCTGTCAGGATAAGTAAGTGTGATCCAGTTCAGACACTCAAGGATTTTTTAATTTAGTTTATTGAAGTCAAGGTAAAAAATTTAGAAATTTGAGAAAGGGAACACCTAGACTTTTAGATTTTTCTAAGGAGGGTTAAAATTTTGAGGCCAAGGAGAGGTGTGGACCTCACTTTTTGATAACATTTTGACACATATGGAACTATATTAAATTTTCCTAGTGAAAGTGAATAGTTAAACTCACAGTAAAATTTTCTCTTTAATTTTTATTGATTTTTTGTGAAAATGTGTGTGAATGTGTCTGTGTCCCTATACATGAGCATAGCCAGGGGGGTCTAGGGGTCTAGACCCCCCTTTTAAGTTGGCAACAGTAAAAATTTGAGGTTGGAAAGCCTTTTTGGTTGGCAAAAGTAAAAAATTTGGGGGTCTAGAAGGACCATTTTTTTAAAATTTTCTCTTGCTTTCCCTCCGCTTAGTGCTTAATTATTTTTCTTATTTATATATCATTACATTTGGAAAAAAGCGCGAATGTTTATATTATATCTTTTTATACTTTTTTGAGATATGCTTAATTTTGCAAAATTTTTATGGTAAATAGTACAAGCTATTTTGCAGTAAAA
>JASAMX010014199.1:0-31742 GCA_030248175.1 Microlaimidae sp. YZB2_3 | reverse complement strand
CAGTATTCTAAAATTAAAAAATGCAATAAAGTATTTAAAGAGTCTAAATTTTAAAAGTAAAGATGACCATAACCCGACCACACAATGATATTCTGTAAAAATAATAGTTTTTTTTGGCGTATAAAACCGTATCAAAAGTAGAAATACTTTTTTTGAGGTTTTATTATTTTTTTGTTTGTGTATTATTTTATTTTTTGTTTAATTTAAGGTTATGAACTCGTTAAAAGCTCATGGAATTGGCAAACATTCTCCTGAAGACGTGCATCATATTTTCCAGATAGATCTTCGCGCTCTCTCGCAACTACTTGGTCCCAAAAAGTTTTTCTTCGGTGATCAATTGCGAGAGGTTAGCGTTTTCTAAGCTTATCTTTTTTGCTGATTTTACTAAATACAAACTAAATGAGGTTGGTTCAGTTGCCAAAAGAATAAAAATGGAAGGTCATGTAGTAACTAATTCAGTGCCATTTAGATCAACAAATTTGAATTTAAAAAAAAAGTTGAGTTCTGGTTGGTTAAGTCAAGTGGCTCTATGGAAAAAACTATATCGAGGGTGGAGCAATTGTGGATTAAACAAAAATGGAGGTAAAGCAAGTGA
Source organism: Microlaimidae sp. YZB2_3 (assembly GCA_030248175.1). Classification (NCBI taxonomy): domain Eukaryota; kingdom Metazoa; phylum Nematoda; class Chromadorea; order Desmodorida; family Microlaimidae; species Microlaimidae sp. YZB2_3. Next base: position 31,147 of record JASAMX010014199.1, on the reverse strand, counting down.
TAACCCATCAAAACAAAACCATTTATCATGATTGATAATCATTAATTTATAATAACCATGATTTAAACCAATTACTTTTTATAAAGTAAACGTGAACGTTAATTCGTCATCATGTGCTTTCTTTTTTTATTCCCTAAAGTAAACAGTTGCATTAGTCTTGCAAAAGTCTTGTCTTGGTGAAATTGTGCATGAATTTAGTTTAGTCCCAGCTTGCACCACAATGGCAAAGCTAAATTTAACCTATATCTGGTTTGCCTATAAATGCTTTGATTTGCATTGATTACGATTACTACATGATCCCTTGTTTTTATTCACTAAACAACTAAACCAATAACTAAACAACTAAACCAATAACTTTTAGTTTGTCTATAATTATAACCGTTTGAAAATAGTGAAGCTAAAAATTACGTCTGAAATTCATAATGAGAACGTGCAAGTGTTGGTTAATGTTAAGTTTCGCTGCTGTTTCTTCCCGGTAGGCCGCCCATTTTTGCCCACACTGAGCCGCGAAACGCGATATACATTCCGCTTTTGAGATGCGATAAAAACCAGAAAGCGCTATGCAAAGCGCTTCACCGATTGTCTTAAAGTTGCTTACACGGATATGTGAAGAAAAAAATTTTGGCCTTAATTTTAGAAAAAAAGCCGTAATACTTTCTCCGATTCTTAAATTTTCTTGCTCCTATATTGCTTTTTGAGTGACAGTTATGGGCAAGGGCGCCTCGATCAAAAGATTTTTTTAAATAAAGCGTGTGATGAAAATGATGTATGGGTGGGTATATGAACGAATTGTTTTTTCCCGAAAGTGTTTAATAAGGCTGATTTCTGAACATTTAGATTGACATCACTGTGTTCTCCCTCATCAGCCAGATTGTTTACATTCCGCTGGACTTGGAAGAGTGCCAACTGTTGAACACGGACTTTGCCAACCTCCGCCATCACACCGAGCGCATCAAAGAGGCTTTCTGGCCGGACTGGGACGAGATTTGCCAGCGACAGAACAATTTCAACGAATAAACCAAACCGTTTCCCTGGCGGAAAATAACCCGATCTAAACGGGTTGAATTGCGCCCGAACTGACAACTTGAAAACATTTTTCTGCAATTCGGTTTAGTTCTAAAAAAACTGGTGGGTGGGAAGAAGGTTTGCGAAGTAGAAAATTTATACGTCGAGAATAGAGTTTTTTTATACGTTGTAAATATAGTGTTTTTATACGTCGCGAATAGAGTGTTTTTTATACGTTGCGAATAAAGTTAAAAGCTTAAATACCGTTTTGTGATAAAAGGAACTTATTTATCCGATGAAGTCGCTTCTTTGATTATGACAATGCAAAAACAGAGTAGAGTAAACACAGATAATAATAATAGATTACTGGAAACCCTTCTGTTGCGTGTCCAATATTTTCATCCATGTTACATCTACAAGTCAACAGTCAACAAAAAGAACAACGCAATCGCAAATATTTCACGCAAATTCTCCCTAGAAAAACAGACCAGTACCGTAAATAAAGGTTTTTAAATATTAAAGTTAAACTCCGCAAAAGAATTTGCTTTTTTTGTATATATATTTCTATTAGAAGTGAATAGATCCTAATGTTATTTCTATCTGAATTTTTAGTTTATTTTCCCATTTACAGTTTTCAAGTAACTTTGTTATACAATGATAGAACACTTGTCTCTAAATGAAACCTTTTTTGGGTGACTTATCTAGATTTATAGTTTTTACCGGTCCACAAACATAATAGAAATAATTTCCAATGGCTAAAAATATTTTTAAGAAACACCGTATATTCGAGAATTTTATTTTATTGGCAAAAAATCTAGCTAACCGCCATATTTGCAGTATTGAATCGACTATTTAACAACAAAAATATTCAAAATTTTTCACTAAAGGGGATTAATAACAAAGATTAAAAACTGTATTTTAATAATTATTTTATCGAATTACTTAATTTGTGAATTTTTTAGGGCTAATGTTGGTTATTTTTTGTATATTTTGTGAAAAGTTGAAATAAAAAAAAATTCTGCGTTCTTATTTGTTTTTTTAAACGTCACAACCGCACCTTTTTAATTGTCAGCGTCAGCCAGATATAATTCAACCATAGTTGTTGTACCTTGCGATTACTTTTTTATACTAGTTTTTTTAATTCTTATTTTTTTTACTGAAAAATATGTAATAAGTTTAAAGTTTTATTGGAAATAAAATTTTATATTTTTGTGTGGTTTTGCGTATATAGTATGTATGTACATAATTAGATACACTTTGTTGCATAAATCCTTTAATATCAAAACTGTATTTAAAACATAGTTATACATTATTAAAATCATTAAACATAAGAAACGGACCCAGTCCACTTTCCGATGAAAAAAACGGACTGCGATCGTTTTTTACGCAGACCGGTGTGCACAAAAAACGGACCCAGTCCAAAATTAAAAGTTTTATGAGTTTTATGAATAGTACGGCTAGTATAGCAATTTTGGCTGAACATTATCAACCGGTCAACCAGCATCGTCTACATCAGGGCAAGTGCAAACGTAGCAACAACCCTTAATCATTCTATACAAAAAAAATTTGTAGTCATTTTCTCGTTCTTCATAACTGTTTGGAATTTTAGAATATTCCTTGCGTAGCGTTTCTTTAATTCAATCTATAAATGATTTATATGGGGTAACTTAACTGATTTCAGACAGTTATTTTTCATGTTTTTTTTTGTTTACTTCGTTTGTTTGTTAAGTTAACAATGACACAACCCGGTTATAGTTTCTCTACAGTCACACAAAACAACAATTTACTTTTTTTATAAAGGTGAACTACTCTGTTTTTCTGTGGATCTGTTCGTCTAATTCAAACATTGTTTACTATGTGTAATAAATCAGAAAATCAATGTTTGAATCGACAAAACTCACGAACGGAATAATTTGCATAAGGTTTAGGTGAAAATTGTCCATCTCGACAACCTCGTCGTTACTACGGCAAAATGAGCCACAGTTCGTATAAAATATATGTGACTGTGACTCATTTTAGATTTAAAACAGGACCCTACTAACTACAGAATGAGTCACAGTCACGTGTATTTTATAATTACAGTGGCTTATTTTGCCGTAGTAACGATGACCTGCTCTGAGGATTGCGCCAAAATTGTCGAACTGTCGAAACTGTTAAAAGTTAAAATTAGAGAGAATTCGCTACCACCAATTCGCTTCCTGGACAATTTGCTCCTTAAACAATTCGCTCCCTGCCTAATTTGCTCCAGAGATTTTTTATAAACGCAATCTTTATAAAACAGTTCATTGCGGACAATTCGCTCCCTTCCATGAACAGTTCGCTACCAGCACAACTTATTTTCTATTTGTTCCCTCTTAATTCCTAGTTTGTAAGGTTTTTTGGTAAGCGCAAAGCTTTTAAGCTTATTTTTCGTGCAGACAATTTGTTTTCTTACAATAAATTCATGATTTACGATTTGGTGTAAATTCTAAATTTTAGTTTAATTTTTCATTTAATTCGATACTGAAAAATATTAAATAAATGCTGCCATTTTAAAAAAAGCTTGAAGTTTTATGTTTTGGGAAGTTTTTGCTGCTATTCTGGTATTATTATTTAGAAACCAAAGTTTTCTTTTTAAAAAAATCGAACTACGTATAAAGAATTGTAAATTTTCTGTTTATAAGAAATTTGTAAAAAACACCATACAAGGGCCGGTAAAGATTTCCGCAACAACAATTTCCGGCCGCATGGGCCTAGTGCCTAGGGCCGTACATGCAGCCTTAGGCCGTCATGCGGCCTTTGGCCGGACATGCGGCCTTTGGCCGGACATGCGGCCTTTCGCCGGACATGCGGCCTTTCGCCGGACATGCGGCCTTTGACCGGACGTGCGGCCTTTGACCGGACATGCAGCATTTGGCCGGACATGCGGCCTTTTGGATGGACATGCGGCCTTTGGCCGGACATGCGGCCTTTGGCCGGACATGCGGCCTTTGGCCGGACATGCGGCCTTTGGCCGGACATGCGGCCTTTGGCCGGACATGCGGCCTTTGGCCGGACATGCGGCCTTTGGCCGGACATGCGGCCTTTGACCGGACATGCGGCCTTTGACAGGAAATCCGGCCTTTGACCGGACATGCAGCATTTGGCCGGACATGCGGCCTTTTGGATGGACATGCGGCCTTTAGCCGGACATGCGGCCTTTGGCCGGACATGCGGCCTTTGGCCGGACATGCGGCCTTTGGCCGGACATGCGGCCTTTGGCCGGACATGCGGCCTTTGGCCGGACATGCGGCTTTAGGCCGGACATGCGGCTCGAATTGGATTTTATGATGCACGCTGCTACAGACCGCTGTGACATACCTTTATTAGATTATCCACCTTTGGTATTACTATTTAGAAAAAAGTTTTCAAACAACAAAGTTTTCTTTTAAAAAAAATCGAACTACGTATAAAAAAGACATTTCGTTTCTTTAATCTTCGTATGAATTGTAAATTTTATGTTTATAAGAAATTTGTAAAAAACACCATATATTAAATAAAACTATGTATAAAAATTAATGTTTAGCAACTATTTTAGGATGCTTTTGCTTTGTTTTATTTGATATCAATGTGTCTCTTTCCGGTTACGGGTACATTAATTTAAAAAAGCCAAAAAATTGATACTAAATCTTTTTAAAATCTCACCTTTGTTTGTTTAAAGGTATATTAATAATGGCGTAGAAAAAAATACATTCTGCATGATATCTTAAATTCATAATGAAAGAAATCTTTGTTTTCCCGAAGCCTAAGCGAAACCTTAAAATCAAACGATAAAAACAAAAATGCATAAAAAGTTAAAAATGCCAAATAATTTACTGCTTAAAGAAGATATTTTTTCGAAAATATTTTGCAGAAGGTATTTATTTCGGACACCTTACTAATACCCGTCCGTAAGAATTGTGTTATTTTGCAGATTTTCCCAAAAAAAACAAGCTTATTTTCACGACACTGTAAATTAAGAACTTTTTATTAATCCCCTAACTATTGATTTCTTGACAAATAATTTTTAGAAAAAGCTTAGTTTACAAAAAAAATTTGAAAAAATAAAACATGCAATCACTCTTTAATTATTCATAAAATTAGAAGAAAAATAGGCCGGATGGGTTGCTCCGGAGCTCCTACAAGCGGAGCTTCGCTCCGGAGTTTTGGAGCTCGGAGCTCTGAGGAACATCACTAATTTAAACATGTATAAGCACCGCTTTTGAAATACATAAAAACCAAAATGATCGCGACACACACATAAATCAGGGGTTCCATTCTTAGCAACACAGACTTTCTATCCCGGTAAATACATTTCAATTGAAATTCAATGTAAACAAAAAATTGTTTTAAATTTGATATATATTTTTTAATTATTTTGTAAGTTGAATTGCCTTAAAATCTGTAAGTTTGTATGGAATGTAAAATTTCCATCTTTGTCTGAAATCTTAAGCTGGGCACAGTTTTTGTACTTAAGCTAGAGGAATTTTTCTGCATAACAGAGCACCTACTATATAAGTATTATTTACGTGAAAACAACAGTGCTTTTAAATCCTAGTAGCTAAAATACTCATACCAGACTTGCGTATATAGGTAGAAATTTCACATTAGCTCTGTCTGTTTATGTCTACATCAGCAAGTCATTCATATCCCACTAAGATGTAATCACCTAAATTTGCCACATAAAGTTCAAAGTTCAAAGTTTATTTCTAGAAAAAAAATAATAATAAAAAAAACATCGTAAACATCACAAACTTGCGAACCGATTAGGGTCGCCAAAAATAACAAAAACATGGTTAATTTCTTTCTAGAAATATGGCTCAAAGGCTTTATAAAAAGCACTAATTTAAGCCATAAATAAATAAAGTGAGTTAGTTAAAAACAATTTTTTTAAATTCTAAACAATTTAGTTTTATTCTTTATAAACCCAATATACTTTAATTAATTCCTGACTTTAAAATTTTTTTTTCTTGAAAGTTACATATGATATTGCAAAATTAATTTTCGTTTGTTTTTTCTTTTTATCACTAAACATGACACAACACTAAATGTGATTTATTAAGGATACATTTTTTATTGTTAATTTATTAGTTGAAGTTTATTCTTAAAAGACCTAAGAGAATTGGCTGAAATTTGTTCTTGAGACAGTGCATTCCATTTTTCATCAACTCGGTTACAAAAAAAAAAAAATATATTTTCTTGCATTAATTCTACTTTTTTGAACTTTTAGTTTTAATGAATGTCCTCTTGTGGGATTTTGATTTAAACTAAAAAAAGAGTCTGGATTGAGACTTGTTTGTTTGTTTAAAATCTTGTAACACTCAGATTGATCAGCATTAGTTCTTCTGTCCTGAAGTGTTGTAAGATGTAAATGCCTGAGGCGTTCCTCATAAGTTTTATACGAATGTTTACACCTTTTAAAAAGCCGTCTGGTAAAACTACGTTGCACATTTTCAATGATTTTTATGTCTTGCTGTAAAAAAGGGTTCCATATTACACTTGCGTATTCCAAGGTTGGCCTTACGTATGTAGTAAAAGCTTTTACTAAATTTTGTTCTGAGCTTGAATTAAATGTCCTAAAAATTAGTGAAGTCATTTTTAATGCTTTTTTAGCAATAGTTTTGCAATGATCTGAAAATTGAAGATTTTTCGAAATGTAAACTCCTAAATCTTTTACTAAGTCAGTTTTATTTAAATTATGACCGTCTATACAATAATCATGTTCGTTATTTTGCATTTTTGTTGATATATGCAGAACCTCACATTTAGTTTCAGACAATTTTAATTGCCAATTTTTGGACCAAACAGCTATAATATTTAAGTCTTTCTGCAATTGATTTTTTTTCTGTTATATCTTCACAAGTAAAACTAGTGTAAACCTTTGCATCATCAGCAAAAAGTTTAACATGCGAGTGTTGAATTTGGTTTACAAGATCATTTATGTAGACGAGAAACAAAAACGGCCTTAACACAGAACCTTGTGGAACTGAGCTTTCTACCTTATAGTAATTTGATTCTGTATCATTAACTATACCTTTCATATATCTATTAGAAAGAAAACTTTTTATCCATTTTAAAAATTTGCCCCCAACTCCATATTTTTCTAATTTGTATAAAAGTTTAGGGTGTGATACAGTGTCAAAGGCCTTCGCAAAGTCTAAATATACAACATCTATTTGTTTTTTTATTTTTTAAAGCTAGTGTCCATTCAAAAATGGTTTCAAGAAGCTGTGTTATAGTTGAACTCCCAGTCTTAAAGCCAGGTTGGCACCAAGACAAAGTATATTTAAAAAAAGCAAGCCTATAACAAGCCTCTCCATAATTTTACATGAGTAAGAAGTCAATGATACTGGAGGATAATTTTGTTCATTATTTTTTGGACCTTTTTTATAGAGAGGGATTACAAGAGCAATCAGCCAATCTAACGGTAACACACCCGTATCAAAAGATTTTCCAAATAATATAGCCAAAGGTTCAGCGATTACAGATGCTATTTTTTTTAAAAAAAAACTGGCAAACAATCTGGGGCTCTAGACATTTTATTGGGCAGTTTTTTAATGGCTTTTAATACTTTTTCGACACTAAACGACATATTATCAAGAATCCCGATTTTTGTTGGTGAAAAATCAGGTAAATTATTATCGTCTTTTGTAAACACTGAGCTAAAATAAGCAGCAAAAACTTCAGCTTTTTTTTATCGTCTACAGTAAAAATATTATTATTCTTACATATCGGGGGAATACGGTCTTTGGTCTTAATTTTATTATTAACAAACTTATAGAAACTGTTGACAGCTTTTGATTTTAAAACTTGTTCCTCTCGTGTAATAATATAGTTTTTAACTGAATTTTGATAATTTTTGCATATTTCCTTATATTTCGTTTTGTTTTCAATCGATTGATTTTGCTTTAACTTTTTCCATTGTTTAAGCTTTTTATTTTGTAATTTTTTTATAAAACGTGGAAACTCTTTGCTATTTGTTTTTTTGTTAACTGTTTTTACTGGTATATGTCTTTGCATCCCTTCAATAAGTACGTTTTTAAAACATTGCCAGTATTCTTCAACTGTAGAACACACTGAAAACATATTTTCCCAATTAATAGTTGACAAATACATTGACAAAAGTTCATAATCTCCTTTAACAAAATTAAGCATTAATGACTTTTTTGATTGATTATCATTGGAGAACATAGCTTTGTTAATTGTAAATTTTACTGAGTTATGATCAGAATTTAAAAAACCCGGCAAGATTTTTGTTTGGTCAAAAATTTCAACATCGTTCGACAAAACCAAATCCAGAGTTTTTGATTGTCTTGTTGGTTCAAAAAAAGTTGATATAAACCTTGTTCTTGAATAAAAAAATACCATTCTCTTTCGTTAAATACTATTAAACTTATTTGACTACAAAAATTTATATGAAAAGCAATATGTTTTTAAATCATACTATACAGTCATATGCTCGGTGTATTTTTTCTTGATTAGCACGAAGAACCATGCATAATTGATAGAAAAGCAATGCGCAAGCTAATTTTTGTTACACAAAAATACAGATGCATTAAACTGCTATGACTAGACTAGCCCCTGAGTCACCAAAAAAAAACTTTGAATTTTTATATTCATCTTTTGAATAATATTAAAATACATTTTTTCTCTTGAAAATTTGCAACCAATTTATAAGTGCATCTAATCCAATCGCATCAACAGGAAAAATTGTTTTGAGAGCAGGATAATTTTATGTTTCTAAAATTTTATTACGCTCTCGTGTCTTACATAAAATGCGATTTTTGAAAAAAGGTATTTGTTGAAATAAAATGACTAGCCTTAAAAACTGCTCTAAGAATAGAACAGGAAAAAGGGGCGATTTTTCCTTAGCCATACTTTTAGACAGAAAAGATTTGGACTATTCTCAGATGGTCATTATGTGGACTATAGGGAATTTGCATTTGGTTTGGCCAGCTGCCCACTGAATAAAAATTTCTACCATATGATAATGATTCGTTCATCATTGAATTAATCACACTAATTAATCACATTAATGCATTTTTTTAGTCTGATGAAATGTCAATTGAAAGAATCATACTCACAGCAATCTTTGGCAAGCGCGAAATCGTCACTTTTTCAATTAGAAGGTTATAATTGTATATTTTAAAAAACAACTACAAATTTGAAAAAGTGGCGATTTTGCGCTTGTCAAAGATTGCTGTGAGTATGATTTTTTCAATTGACTTTTCATCAGACTAAATAAAATGCAACAGTGCTGTGTGATTAGTTCAATGATAAACGAATCATTATCATATGGTAGAAATTTTTACTCAGTAGGCAGCTGCCCAAACCAAATGCAAATATTCTATAGTCCACATCATGTCCATCTCAGACCAATCCACATCTTTTCTGTCTAAGCATATGGCCGGAGAAAAATCGCCCTTTTTTCCTGCTCTATTCTTAGAGTATTTTTCAAGGCTAGTCCACCCCTTTTTTGAATTAAATTAAAAAAATAGCCTAATAACTTATAGTTTTAGCTGCGCAATGACATATGTTTATAATCATTCCGTTGACGATTTTTAACAGTTTTAATATTATCAATAGAACACGGACCATTTATCAATAAAAAATGGCTCCTAAGAAAATTATTACTGAATTTTCTATGCTTTTCAAAGAGCCTATGTTTCTTTCTGATCAATTAGTAATGAGGGAGGAATATAGGTTTTAAGATATAAGCGTTTAACAAACCTATTAATCATAAGGAAAACAGGTACATGAATTATAAAATTTATCCAAGTTTTCTAATCATAGTTGGCGCGGTGCTGTGGGGCTTAATCGTCGTGTGGGACTCCCACACTACCAATAATTGCAATTAGGGTAACTGACTTAATTTCGGCCACGCCTTAATTTCGGCCACCAATTTAGGGTGTTAGAAAATTGGCTTATTTTTAAAACACAAAAGAACTGGCACAAAAGTAACTGGACTAATGTTGAATAAAGTTTTTTTGCAAAAGTTTTTTATTTTTGTTATTCTACATTATCAACATTTTCATACAAAAAGTGAATTTTTTGTGATTTTGCTAATTTTTGCTTTGTGTTTAAACTGCATCAAATTTAGAACGAAGCAATATATAACCTTCTATATAAAATATCTTCTATATAAGGCTCAAAATTGTTAATTTTTATGTTTTGATATTTTCTTCAAAATCATTTTGCAATGCGTTTAACTAACTGCGCATTTTAAGATTCCGTTAATTTCGGCCAACTGAAAATTTAGGTGAAAGAACCTGCCGTTTTTTGCTGTTTTTAAATATAATTGTGCTACCGTATTTATAAAGAATTTTTTTGCTCGTTTGACTTTGTTTTGACGTTTTTTAAGCCAAAAATAAAAATTGAACAGAAAATACAAATTATTAAAGCTTTTTTTTTAAAGTTTTGACATAATTATTTCAAGTCTTGCTAATAACTATTAAAGTTCGCAAACGGGAAAAATTAAGTTATATGTACCAAGAACAATACCGAAGGGTAAATTTGCAACCTTTAGAAATTTTATTGTTCGTTTAAGCAATAGCTATGGCCAGTTTTTTGTAGGTGGCCGAAATAAATGGCACGCGCCTTAATTTCGGCCACTTTAAAAAAAAAGTTTAAACCTTCACTGATATATAAGTGTTACAGAAATATTCAAATTTTGCACTGGAATAACAAATATAGGTATTGTTTGATTTTTAGGCCAAATTTTGGCTTGATTGAAAAAGCCAGAAAAAACTTATTCAAAAAAATAAAAAAAGGTGGCCGAAATTAAGTCAGTTACCCTATATTTGTTCAAATAAAAATAATAATGATAAGAAGATCAAATTACAAAATTTATCCACGTTCTCTAATTATAGTTGGCGCAGTGCCGTGGGCTAAATTGCAGTGTGGCGTTCCCGCGCCACCAATGATTGGAATTATATTTTTTGAAATAAAAATAATAAAAAGAAAATAAGAAGACAAAGATGAACATGAATTACAAAAATTACCTGGGGCCTATTTCATAAAGACGTTTGTAAATTTCCATTTTACAAAACTCCGCCTATTTTTTGTAAATTACATGATAGAGGATATACGACACGGCGGATATTGATTGGTCAGCGGAGATGAAATGACGTGGTTGCGACCAATCAGCGCAGAGCAGTGCGCGCAGATGCTCCCCCTGGATTACAAGTCGAAAAACCTTTATCGTGTATTTTACAAAAAATAGGCGGAGATTTGTAAAATGAGAATTTACAAAGGTTTTTATGAAACAGGCCTCTGGTGCCAAATTATAGTTGGGACTTAATAAAAGTTCTTATGTAAAAAAGTCCAGAGGACGTTTTTACATAAGAATGAACCAGCCTTAATAATGGTTGACGCGGCGCCACGGGACTAAATCACCCCGTGATTAAATTGGTCATGTTAAATTTTAAAATTTTGATTTTGCTTTGGTTGGATTTTTGAGTTAGCAAAAAGATTTTTTCCAGGTATTTTGGGCAGTGGATCTATTTATCATTACAAAATTTTGGTCCTACCACTAAATCAAAGTTCGTTATAAAATAAACAATTTTACCATTTTTTTAAAAAAAACCTTCCTCCACCCTGCCTCCGAGGCAGTTTTAGCTTGCTCCTACCTGCCTCCTAACCTGTATATGTTTCAACATAGAAGGCAGGGCCACCTGCCCCCAACCTTCCTCCACTCTGCCTCCTAGCTGACTCTGAGGCAATTTTACCTGCCTCCTACCTGCCTCCAATCTTCCGGAGACAGGTTCAAGAGTCATCCTTACCGAGTTAAGCACTTTTTTGCGTAACTAAGTCTCTTTGCGTGTTTAAATTTTTGGGCTACTAAAAATAAGAAAAAAATTTGTAATGCTTTAATATTATAAGCCGATAAAATTTTTTAAATGGATTTTTCATTTTGTAGTATTTCAAATTTCAAACATAATTTAATAAAATGCATTTAGACATGTTTTAATTGGAAAGACCAGTTCTTTCCCGGCCTTGTAACTGCCCTCATCGCAAAATTTGCTGCCTCCAACCTGCCTATTTTATAAACTTATACCTGCCACACTGCTTCAAAAAATGACTCCGAAGCAGTTTTAGCTTTCTCCTCTCCTTCCCGCCTTATGTTTTGAAAAATACTTTACGGATGCATGCGTGAAGGATTGGGAGAAAGATCAAAAAAAGGAAAATTGGGGAGATGGAATGAGTGCACCAAAATTTCGAGTCTGGAAGGGGGTATATCCCACCCTAAACCTTTTCTCTCTTTTTGCTCACTTATGTAGATAGTCGTTTTTTAAACTAAGTTAAGGTGTATCTATGTTTTTTTTCAGATTTTAATCCGTAGCGATAAAAGGCAAGCGGTGGCAAACTTTTCAGATCGGCAGTTATTTAAAAGTTTGGGACATGTGTTGGGAATGATTACTATTGGAAAAAATCGCCCTATTTTATTTGCAGTAAGTACAGTTTAACATAAAACTATTATTTTTTATTAAAATCTAATAATGTCATTCTTTAATAATTTTCTTTTTATTTTTTGCCGAATTATTCATACAAAAATGTTTTATAATACAAAACTGTTTAAATAAAATAAAATATTAATGTTTAGGACTTGGACATCAAGTCGTTGCTGTTGGAAGCTTACTACAAGGGATCGCAAGAGCTCTTGTACGTTGTACCTTTTGTTGCTAAGGTTCTAGAATCTTGTCAACGAAGCAAGGTATTTTATCAATAAAACTAAAAGCCTGATGATTGTAAAAAAATCTTATGGATTATGCTGGGGACCCCGGGGCCCCCCCCCGTCCCCCCCCGCAAAAAAAACCCAAAACCAACCAAGACGCCACAACGAAGTTAGCCAAAAAAAAAAAACCCAAAAAAAAACCCCCCAAAAAGGACGACAAAAAAAATTATAGAAATGTTGAAACAAAAATAAAATATATTGATACCATAGATGAACACGGGGTAAAAACTAGGGGTGTGTTTACCCGGGGTAAATGACATTTCAAAATCTAGAGGGGTCCTAGGGGGGTCGAACGAACCCCCCTAGCTTTCTAGGGGGGGGGGTCGACCCGAGGTGGAAGATTTTGAAACCCAGAGGGGGGTCAAGTGGGGTCCAATTTCCGAAACAAAATACTTTTAAACCATTAAATGTTTAATAATTTTTTTTATAAGATAATACTAAATTTTATTGAATAAAAAGCGATATTTAGGTATAAAAAGGGTGTAAAAACATGAATTTGTGTTAAAAATTTACGTTTTTGGAAGAAAATTTAGTATAAAAAAAGTACTTAAAATTTTCTCGAGACAGGAGGGGGGGGGGTCAGATTTCAAATACTAGAGGGGATCAGGGGTAAAAAATTCGAAAATTTGAAGGAAGGGGGGCCCCTGGATTTTTTTCTAAGGGGGAGGGGAGCAAAATTTCGATGCTAGGGGGGTGGACCCCACCCTACCCCCCTAACCTTGTTTATCTATGATTGATAGTTTATCGTGTCGTAACGTTATTTTTAATATATTATTTTTGCTATACAATAATGAAAGCCAACTAACATATTTTCAGCACTATAATATTATATTTCAGATATTTCAACCTCCAAATGCTTGGACTTTGGGCATACTAAATGTAATGGCAGAACTTCATGCAGAAGCCGACCTTAAACTAAACCTTAAATTTGAAATCGAGGTTCTTTGCAGATCGCTTTCAGTGGACCTTACAGTAAAAATTATATTATAATTTTGTATTAAATTTGTTACTTTAATAAAAAATCTTACTTTTAATATACAAAGCCAATTTTATACTTATTTCATTTTTGGTTACAAAAATTTTTCTTTAAAACATTCTTTATGCAAATGCGATATAATTACTCAACTATTTCAGTCTCTGAAGCCCAAAGATCTACTACGTACTGTGGATTTACCAAAAGTTGCAAAAACCAATCCACAGTTGGACGAGGTGTCCATGGACACTTATATGATAAGAAACGAAGTTGGTCGATCCCCAGTTGCCGGTTTCGGGGTTCAAGGTGGTGCTGGAGACGTTGGCCTTGGAATGGGACATTCCATATCTGCCGCGTCGCAAGGAGAAGAAACCACTGGTAAGTTATTTTGGCTTTTTTTTCATATTAAGCATATTCGAATGAAGTTGAGAGAAAATTGATTGAAGGGAGATAAAAATCCGACCCTATAAATTGACCCCCCCCCCAAAAAACTAATAAAAAAAAAAAATAATAACCTATAAAATATGATGGTTTTTATTAATAAAAAAACAAAAAAGAAAAATAAATATTATGGTTTAAAACTGTTTGATTGACCCCCTCTATTTTTGTTTTTTTTGGCGAAGGACAAAAAGTATAAAGATTTTTTACACCATTAAATTTTTTTCTCAAAATTTTGTGCGGTTGCCAAGACAAAAATCAAGCTAATAGACTTACAAAATGAAGTAAAAAATACCTATAAATTATGGCAAAAAAGAATAGAAAATTTTATTGCAATTATTATGTCTTTTTTTAACACGAAAATTGTTGTTTTTTTAGGCTCAGAAGACGCTGAAAAAGCAAATGATGGTAGTCCTTCACCGCCTGCAAGATTCAGTTACCACGACATTAATGTGACCAGTTTCTCTGGTCTTGCTCCTCACCTTAACATTAACACATCGGTAGGTTTAATAATTTCAGTTTAAATTTAAAACGACTTACATTGTAAACAAAATCACTACTTACAGCTGATAACAGTGTTTTTCCATTTCATCCTTGAAAAATTTACAAAGTTCTACTTTAAAAAAAATTAAATAAAATTTGCACTTCAATACATAAAAATTAACTTAACTTTTTAATTTTTTTGCAGCTGCAACTGTTTCAAGTGAACCCACCTTTGAAAAACACTGGGCGGCCCAATACCATACAAAAACCTAACACCCACAAAAGAGAATAAATATAACCACCACCAAACACACAAAAACAACACCACCAAATCAACAAATATTTATTATCTACTTTAAATAGTAATGAGTGATTTTGGGTTATGAAAATAAAAAAAAGATTATTTTAATGATTGATGGAAAAACCTGAAATTATTAAACCTACAGACGAGCCTGATAACAATAAGGTGCATTGTGGAGAAAGTACCTAGTAAAAAACTATAGTATTTAAAAGTCACATTAATGTTGTTTAGGTAACTGTACTTGCAGGCGGCGGAGCATCAGCATGGTTCCTGCGCTGACAGCCAGTATAGCGAAAAACACAAACCAAAAACCACAACTCATCACCATCCCAACAAAAAACACACAAACCCCTGTATTACTGACGCGCGACCTAAAAAGTTTGTTTAAATACTAATACCTTTACTACGGTACAATCACAATGCCCTATTGTTATCGGCTGGTCGTGATCTTTTTCGGTTTTTCCCTCATGTTTTTTTTTCATAACCCAAATACTCATTACATTGTAAAAATGATAAATAAAAAATTTTGTCTGGGTGCGAAAAGTCTTTTTTGACCCGTGCTTGTGGTAATTTTCTGCCCTTATCCCTTTGCAAAGTCGCGTGTTTTTGCGCGTGGTGCGATGCGGCGCGCGCATGGTTCTTGGAAAGCGTTGCGCTAAAAGGGAAACAAAATTTTTTTAAAAAAGAAAACTACATGTGTAAGGTGAGGAGAACGGGGACTGGTATCTGTGGTACTGATTTGGGGGTGGGGGGGTTTGGTGGAAAAATGGGTTAAAAAACATAATAATTGCAGATAAAATGGTTCTATTCTTTTTTGTCTCATAATTTATAGGTATTTTTTTCTTTTGTGTCTTTGCTTGATTTTTGGGACACGCCTTTTGATAAATTTAGTGTATTTTTGTTGTTGTGTTTTTGGTGGGGCGGGGTGCGGGGGTGCGGTGGGATTTGCCGGGGGTATCGTTTTGGGGTAAAAAGGGGGAGCCGGGGCCTTTTTTTGGGGGCGGGGGTGTGCAATTAGGGGGTGGTGGGGTCGGTGTCCGAGCAGGTGGTTTATTGTTTTTTTAAGGATAAATACTTCATTTTGAATAAAAAGCCATCCATATTCAGTATAAAAAGATAAAAAGCATAAAAAAGAGAAACATTTTGAAGAAAAGTAATATAAAAAAGGTACCTAAAATTTCCCAAAGGGGAAGGGGGGTTTTTGGGGGTCTTGGGAAAAGAACAGAAATTTGGAGGGAGGGGGGGGGGGGCCCTTAGATTTTTTGTTGGGCGGTTTCGGCTGGGGGGTAAAAAATCTGATACTTGTTGTCCTCTCTCCATGGTCACCTATGTATCTCCCTTCAATCAATTTTCTCTCAACTTCATTCGAATATGCTTAATATGAAAAAAAAGCCAAAATAACTTACCAGTGGTTTCTTCTCCTTGCGACGCGGCAGATATGGAATGTCCCATTCCAAGGCCAACGTCTCCAGCACCACCTTGAACCCCGAAACCGGCAACTGGG
The DNA here is from genome assembly GCA_030248175.1 of Microlaimidae sp. YZB2_3. Taxonomy (NCBI): domain Eukaryota; kingdom Metazoa; phylum Nematoda; class Chromadorea; order Desmodorida; family Microlaimidae; species Microlaimidae sp. YZB2_3. The sequence continues at coordinate 14,712 of JASAMX010014199.1, read as the reverse complement.
GATCGACCAACTTCGTTTCTTATCATATAAGTGTCCATGGACACCTCGTCCAACTGTGGATTGGTTTTTGCAACTTTTGGTAAATCCACAGTAGTATGATCTTTGGGCTTCAGAGACTGAAATAGTTGAGTAATTATATCGCATTTGCATAAAGAATGTTTTAAAGAAAAATTTTTGTAACCAAAAATGAAATAAGTATAAAATTGGCTTTGTATATTAAAAGTAAGATTTTTTATTAAAGTAACAAATTTAATACAAAATTATAATATAATTTTTACTGTAAGGTCCACTGAAAGCGATCTGCAAAGAACCTCGATTTCAAATTTAAGGTTTAGTTTAAGGTCGGCTTCTGCATGAAGTTCTGCCATTACATTTAGTATGCCCAAAGTCCAAGCATTTGGAGGTTGAAATATCTGAAATATAATATTATAGTGCTGAAAATATGTTAGTTGGCTTTCATTATTGTATAGCAAAAATAATATATTAGAAAGAAAACATTACGACACGATAAACTATGAATCATAGATAAACAAGGTTGGGGGGTAGGGTGGGGTCCACCCCTCCTAGCCTCGAAATTTTGCTCCCCTCCCCCTTAGAAAAAAATCCAGGGGCCCCCCTTCCTTCAAATTTTCAAATTGTTTTACCCCTGACCCACCATAGTATTTGAAATCTGTCGCCCCCCCCTCTCTCAAAATTTTAAGTACTTTTTTTATACAAAGTTTTCTTCCAAAAACGTAAATTTTTAACACAAATTCATGTTTTTACACCCTTTTTATACCTAAATATCGCTTTTTATTCAATAAAATGTAGTATTATCTTATAAAAAAAATTATTAAACATTTAATGGTCTAAAAGTATTTTGTTTCGGAAATTGGACCCCACCTGACCCCCCCTCTAGGTTTCAAAATCTTCCACCCCGGGTCGACCCCCCCTAGAAAGCTAGGGGGGTTCCACCCCTTCTAGGACCCCCCTAGATTTTGAAATGTCATTTACTCGGGGTAAACACACCCCTAGTTTTTTGACCGTGTTCATCTATGGTATCAATATATTTTATTTTTGTTTCAACATTTCTATAATTTTTTTATAATCCATAAGATTTTTTTACAATCATCAGGCATTTTAGTTTTATTGATAAAATACCTTGCTTCGTTGACAAGATTCTAGAACCTTTGCAACAAAAGGTACAACGTACAAGAGCTCTTGCGATCCCTTGTAGTAAGCTTCCAACAGCAACGACTTGATGTCCAAGTCCTAAACATTAATATTTTATTTTATTTAAACAGTTTTGTATTATAAAACATTTTTGTATGAATAATTCGGCAAAAAATAAAAAGAAAATTATTAAAGAATGACATTATTAGATTTTAATAAAAAATAATAGTTTTATGTTAAACTGTACTTACTGCAAATAAAATAGGGCGATTTTTTCCAATAGTAATCATTCCCAACCAATGTCCCAAACTTTTCAATAACTGCCGATCTGAAAAGTTTGCCACCGCTTGCCTTTTATCGCTACGGAGTAAAATCTGCAAAAAAACATAGATACACCTTAACTTAGTTTAAAAAACGACTATCTACATAAGTGAGCAAAAAGAGAGAAAAGGTTTAGGGTGGGATATACTTCCAGACTCGAAATTTTGGTGCACTCATTCCATCTCCCCAATTCCTATTTTTGATCTTTCTCCCAATCCTTCACGCATGCATCCGTAAAGTATTTTTCAAAACATACAATTTTAATACATATCCGTAGTTTTCCACATATTTTACAGATAGAGAAGGAAAATACTTTATGCAATAATTACTATTAATACTATCAAAAGACGATAATGGTTTAAAAGTATTTTTAGACATTATACTATCTCCCTTCCTCCCCAAGTTCTTTTTAGAATTCAAATGGGTTCATTCTGGGTAGACCTCCTTCCGTTATAAGCTAGGTAAAGGTCTGGCCCACCCTACACTTCACTGGATTTCAAAGCATACATTTGCACGGTCAGTAATTTTTTCTAATAAAAAGATTTCATGTTTATCTTTTCAATTCATTACAGAACATAAAAATTTATACCTTAATATTTCGAAATGTTTCTGCCAAGACAATATTGTTAAAGTCCTTGCTTTCCCAAAGCGTTAGAAAATTGCAATAAAGATGGTGAAAATTGGGTTCAATACTGACACGCTTCATAACTAAGTACTGTGACAGCCAGTGAAGATAATTGGTTTGTTTGTCATTGTCGTAGATAAATGATTTCATTTCTTCCAGCTATAAACAAGAAAGTTTAGATATTTTTTGCAATTGAAAACAAAATAAATTCTAAATGTTTAGAAACTCTAATTCTTTTTTTCGTTTTCTGGACAAATTTTTTTAAACTTACAGACTAATTAATATTAAAATCACACGAATTTGGTTCAGAACTGTGTACGTTCCGGAAATTCCCCCCCCCCCGCTTTATTATTACCGTTTCCACCCCGCTCGAAAATGATAAAGAATACTAAAAATTATGACCCAGTTTTGACTTATTTTCGGCAATATTTTAACCTATTTTAACGAAATTTAAGTCATTTTAGATCTATTTTTACTTAAGTTTTCCTTTTTTTGTCCCTCTTTTTCTTCTTCTGTTTGCTCTTGTGGCAGAGAATGTTGCTTCCGTAAAGTCTATCATTCGCTGTTCCTTTGGCTGCTAGGAGGTCGAATTATCCTTCTGATCCATGATCTTCATTAGGAGCGGCAGAACTGCGACAGACTTATCAGCAATTGTAGTGTCTCTCTTTTTCATCTTTTTTTAACACATCCCCGATTTTAAAAAAATCCACCTCGTTTCGAAACTGACGCAGTGCAGTGGTACTGCGCAACGGTACTGTTAATTTTTTTCCAAAACTCCGAACGACATGAATGTTAGAGTTGATTAATTACTATTAGTAAAACCTTAAATTATTTAATTTTAACTTACCTTTCTGCTTAAATTAGCTTGACTGAGATTATTGAAGAGGAAAGCGACTTTTTCACTAACAGTTTCAGGCGGAATAACCACCTTCGAATCTTCTTTTTCTGTCGCGCTAACCAAAGTGCTAATATTAGCCCCTCCCAACGATGGGTTCACTCCAGTCGACGTACCCGGTCTCTCAGGAACCTGAAAATTATTTTTGCTAAATATTTGATAAAACATTGAATTATGATTTAAATTTCAATGAGCACCACAGGGCATTGCTTATAGTTTTTTTACATTTTTCACTTTTTTTTTTCACATTTTTTACAATCTCAGAAGACTTTTTGAGCAAAGTAATATTACAGTAAACACTCCATACGTCTTTCACTCAAGCAAGGGAATGCTAAAAAAACACACAACTGGTTGGCTGGGCGACATATGAGTATTCGCTAGTATTGACTTAAGTTATAGGAATAGAAGTGGGAGAATTATAAAAGAGTTAATTACAATGTTCTACACTATACATACACTTTGAATGAAGCACGCACACTTACCGTTGTCGGGGCGGACATTCTGCCGAGAGCCCCGGGTTTTTCGGCGAGTCCGGCGGTGGCCTGGGCGGCGCTGGCGTCTGAGAGTTCCCGCATATTCGGCGGAATGAAAGGATCCGCGTTAGAGGAGATACCCGTTGGGTCTTTGCTTTGTACACCCGCGTTTACATACTAAAAATCAGTATTAGCTGTTACGAAAATTCTACTTTCGCGATGTATTTGAAGTCCGACGCATTATAAAGAGGAGCTGTTGTACTGTAATGGTGTAAGCAAGTACGCTTTTCGATGTCGTGATATTGCTGGAAATTGCATATTTTTGTGAAAAAAGCAAAGAAAAAAACAAAAAAAAATCGTTATGCATTTTTCTTAAAGTTTTTAAAAGTTGGTTTTTTTTCCACGATGTACTTCTTGTCATCACATAGTTACAACGGTCGAAAATTTTTCTATCAAGCGTTTATTGATTGTGTGAAAAGAACACATTTAAAGGCGCAGCCCTCAATATGTGGTTGGCTGAGAACCCAAACCATGTTATTTTTAACAAGTTTAGTTTGTTTTGTTTGTGTATTAATTCTGTTGCTGAAGAGACAAATCTTTCAATTGTTGTGGTGACTTTTAAAATACAGAACCTCGTTTTGCGTTCTCTAGGAGTATTGGGAACCAAACACATGTTATTCTTTTACCAACTTTGTTGCGGTGACTTTTAAACCACACCATTCTCTGTTTTGCACAGGTTTTCTAAATTCAATAGCAATTCTATCTTTGAGAGAGTATTATTATTGTATTTTTGGAATAAACATTACCAAAATATGGTGTAATTGTGTTCCATTCAAATTATCTAAATGGCCAAATTTTAATTCAAAAACATTGAATTTTGGTAAAACAAAAATGAGCGGAGCTTTGTGGTGTTTCTTAATTACTGAACGACGAAATCTTGGTAAATTTTCAACTGATAAAAATTTAAATACTTTTGACGAATGGTAGTTCAGAGGACTGCACCTTTAAGAAAGAGTTATAATATCAGATTGTGTAGAAAGCGTTATTTATAACACCATATTTTGTAAGAGAGAAAAACACAATAAAGAAATTTATATGAATCATTAATACTTGTTGTCTTTTGCCAGCGGCCAGAGTTTCGTTCAACCCTGGTCATTTCCATCCGGCACACTCCTCGCCTTGCTCACCCCCTCTTCAAACTCTCGTAGGAGATTTGCAACCGATGCGGGGTTCGCCCAAAGGTCCTCTGGTCCCAAGGTCGTGTTTATGTGTGTGCATGTGAACAAATGTTGTGTTGTGTGTGTTTGTGTTTTGCATAGCGGGTAGTTTGGTGATGTGTATGTGTTAGCTACTAGTTGGCACTTTTTGCCAATCATATATACCTTTTCTGAACCGTTGGAATATAACACAAAAAAGAGACGACACACCTCAATTAACGCCGGCGGGAATTGTCTGAATGTCGATAATTGCTGAATATATTGACTGTAGCGTGGATATTCCTTGAGTCTCATTTTAAAGGCATCCAATGCGGTTAAACCAAAATAGTACATTTTGGTACCATAATCCCGTTTCAAAGCCTCCATCACTGATTTCATGGCGTAAGCCATTGGCACTCCACTATAAATCAACAAGATAAAATAAAAATTTCACTTTAAAAAATATATTTTTTTAATTACTAAATAAAAAAAACTTATACATGCATAAAAGTAGTTATTTATTTTGTTTAAGATTTTTTAAAGTTCTGCTGATAATATTGTATAATTCATACTTTATCACGTTTTCACGAATAATACCACCGTAAACCAAAGCTGTTGTGTATAATTCCCTATCTGGGTAGTCTGGAAAAAACCGGTATTCTTCAAATAGATTCTTTAGCATACACGCAAATATTATCTAAACAGACAACGAAGCTAATTAAAACATAATTATTATTGACTTGTGTATTTTAGCCAAAAAAATATTTTTCTAAAATTAAATAAAACAGCGACAATAAGTTATTAAAATAATGAATATTAAAAATTAAAAATTATTAAAATAATGTATCAACTAAATTTTAAAAAATTTGTCTCGTTTTTGACCTTTTTATATATTGAGGTGGTTCAATTGCAAACGTTAGCAATGATCAATTTAAAGTCAGCTCGCTAATTTTTATTATGTTTTGTACATTATATTTTAAAAAATAACCAAAAAATCGAAACTGACGTTTTGTTTTCGATTGGTGGAGTCTCTAAACCGCTTGAGCGTGTCCAGAAAGTCTGTGATTGACATGCACGGCTGCGGCGGCTGAGTGTAAATCTGCTGGAAGTACGAATTGGCCTCTTCTTGTACGTCTTCTGGAAACGTCTGAGAAATGTCCGGCATCACCGGTTCTGGAGCTCCTGAACCCACGCTTAGCAGAGAGTTCGCCGGCCCTATCGGCATCTAAAAATACCACCAAATAGGAGGTTATAAACAAAACCACGATCAGTTTTCATTTTAAACCGCTTACAATTAAAAAAAGAGATAAATGTTTTATACACCTCGCTTAACAAAAGATTAAACTTATCTCACCATAATTAAATAATGTTAGTTGCTTTTTTTTAATTTGATCAAAATAAACCACAAAAAATCGAAATTTAATTGAAAACTAAAGTCGATTCTAAAATGGTCGTAACCAGGGAAATGGAAAAGGGGGACGTTCCCCCTGTTGTTTTTTTAACACGCACTTATAGAATAGCATTTTTTACAAATAAGCACTGGATAAAATGCATTTTTGGTAGAATGACTCGAAGTTCCCCTCTCTGTCGCAAAATCTTGACTACGGCCACGGCATTTAATATCCATCAGAGAACCGCTTAATATTTAATTACCTGTCCGCCAGACCCTGTAGGAGCTCTAAAACCGGAACTTTGTGACCCGATCATAGTAGTGGCCCAGCTTCCACGGGACGGGGGCATCACTCCGGACCCTGGGGCCGCACCGGGAGCGCCAAAACCAGCCGACTGGCTCATATTCCTGGCAGGTGATAGTGTGTTTTGGTTTCCGAGAAGCGACATAGGTGTCGGAGTTAGATTTCCACCGAATGGAGTTTTATTGACCAAACTTCCCATGTCCAAACCACCGGAACCGTAGGAATTTGTTGTGTCTAACTAAAAAAAAACACGAAAACGTTTCTCCCATTAAAAAAATGCTAATTACCTATTTTTGCAGTCATAGAAATTAAAATTATAATATAGAATGAAATTTAGGTGTAGATAGTTATGCGATACGTTTAAATGATAGATGGACATAAGTTAAACAGACGTGAAAGTAATCAGCGACCGAAAATAGATTTCTTAACGTTTTTAAAGGGGCAATCATCTAGAAGAGAAGGTTTGGTTAGGTTACATAAATCCAGGGGGTTAGTTAGACTCATAAATGAACATGGTGGCCCGTGATGGAAGGCATAGGTGGGCAGGGGGGTTGGTTATACCCCCAAAAATTCGATTATAGCCGACACCCACCCCCTAAAATTTGGGGGTACTCCGGACAGCCTCCCTTCTAAAATTTGGGTGGGGGGCCAGTACTAAAAACGCTAAAAATGGGGTATTTAAGATGTACCCCCAAAAATTTTTTGGGACTTCCCCCCAAATTTCGGGGGTCGGGTATAACCCCACCTCCAAAATATGGGGGGCTGCCCACTTATGATGGAAGGGGTTAATCTCAATTTATGGGGCAGGGGTTATTTTTCTGAAGGAAACATTGTTATCTTTGAATTGCATTTATCCATCGTTTTTTTGGTTTTAAAGAAAAAAAGGCAAAACCCAAATTTTAGATCAAAAACCCTTTTAGTTGCAATTAGAACAATATTTTATATTACTAAAAACATGACGTGGGAGTTAATATTATCCTTGGTTGAAGCTATTTGCATCTGATAACCGTCCTAAAAAAAAGTTTTAAAGATAATTTCCTTAAAGAAGTTCCAGTTTGAAAATGGATTTTTAAAAATAAAAATATCAATCATCATAAAATATGGTACGCACCACATTCATAGCTAAATAAGTTAGAAAAATATAACGATAATTTTTTTTTATTGTATTAGATTTGTGACGTGGAACCTCCCCTCCTGATATGATGACTCACAACTACTGGCAAGCATAAGAGACGCCGTAAAGTAAATTAAAAACAGTCCGTATGGTGCAGTGTTAGCGCGCCGGACTGCGAAGAACATGCTTTAATTTCTAGGAAAGGAGACCCAGGTTCGACTACCGGTACGGGTATAGGTGGGCAGCCTCCCGGATTTCGGGGGGGGGGGGTTAATACGGGTATACCCGACCCCCGAAATTGGGGGGGGGGTGTCCCGAAAATTTTTTTGGGCATACCTCAAATACTCCGTTTTTAGCGTTTTTAGTAGTGGGACCATAGATGTTTTTTTGGGGGGACAGAGGGATCCATCCCTCCTAAAACCAAAATTTTGGACCCCCTCAAGAAAAAATCCAGGGCCCCCCTCCCCCCAAAACTCGAGAGCGGTCCGGCTGACCCCCTAGCGAGTCTGACCGCCCTTCCTCCTCCTCCCGACCAATTTGAAAGTATATTTTTTATTTGATGGTCAAAAAATCGTCATTTTATCTGGCTCCCAGTTATATGTCGTCACAGATTTCTAAATTAAAAAAGTTTAGTAATTTTTCCAGAAAAGAAAACATATTAAAAAAACTAAAAAAAGAAACAAACAACTCACTCCAACCCTGGAACTGAAAGCGTCAGCTGATCGGTGTGCTGGAGGAGCGCCAAAACCAACTTGACCCGACCCTACGCCTCCTCCCATTGATCCTCCGCCCACAGACGGGCCGAACGAGGCTTGCTGGTTCTAAACGACAACAGCTCAGGTAAAAAACACATTTTAACGAACAATTATATTCACAGTGTAATTCAATTTTTAATGCTTATCATCCGTTTCACATCAATTTGACATGAAAAGAACGACTACTGCTGCTGAATACGACACTTTAAATTTACAAAGTAAACAAAAAATTTCTTGTTTACGTACATGGCTTGGCGTGTGACATGCGACATAAAACAATGCTGACTGTCTTTAACTGTTTTTGTATTATACGCGATAAGTAAAAAGCTTTTGTTTATTTGCTTACGTAAGCAATTTGTTTTTTAACTAAAAATAGCGTTTTTTTATGAATCGTGCTCATGCTGTTGCTGATTAGACGCAATTTGAGAAATTGAAAAAAATAATATTGAGCGTTCTATCAATGGATATTGTACAAACAAATAACGCATTTTAATCCCTATTGTTCCTTTTAAAAAAATCATTTTTTTCGTTTTTTTTTCTGCGTAAAAAATAAAACTAGGGTTTTTTTTAATTTTGCAAAGTAAAATAAGGATGGATACTTGTGAATTTCCGATGGGGTTTCTGGCGGAAGCGGCCATCTGGGTGCATGTGGAAATGAGCTGCATAATTTCATTTTGCACGGCGGATGTGATACTCTGTCTGTTTGTGCTCAAAGAGTTGAGGAAAACCGCGACTTCTTCTGGGCGCAGACTTCCGGGGCCCTGTTGTTCCAGCCGCGTTCGCACGAATTCAACACATCCCGATACGAAACTCTCCTACAGCTAATCTTTTTAGGAAACGCTCACATTATTACATTAAAATAATAACTATTTAGACGCTCTAGTTCACGGTCTTAAAAATGTTTCGTACATAAATAAATACTGCACTCATTTTATTTCACTACCCATTTTCAAATCAAAAACACAAAGTTCTTACATGCTATTTAAAGCTTATTATATATATCGTAATTTTAAGCTACTTTAGCTATGTTCTACTACTATTAAACAGACCTGCGCACGGTTTGAAAATGCCCCCCCCCCGTTTTATTGGAGGATTTGCCCCCCCCCCCCCCGTTTTTTTGCCCCCCCCCCCCCGCCAAAAAATGAAAAAGTACCCTAAAAATATGACGCCATTTTTGACCTATGATGACGCCATCATCGCGAATTTTTTGCAGTTTTTAGCCTATTTCAATGTATTTTAAGTCATTTTAGACCTCTTTTTACCTTATTTCCGCTTTTTTTGTCTCTTTTTTGCGTTTTCCGTTGTTTTTTTGTCTTTTTCTTTCCCCCTGCTTGCCCCCCCCGTTTTATTCCCCCCCGTTTCAAAAAAGTTGCCCCCCGAGCCCCCCCCCGTTTTGGAATTGCCCCCCCCGTTTTAACCCCAGGGGGGGGGGGACAGTGCACATGTCTGATTAAATAACATAAATTATACATAGATAGCTTGTAAATATCTTTTTTTCCATTATACTGTGTGTGTACCCTCGTAAAAAGAATCGTACACAGTTTTTGTAACTTAAAATAAAACTAATATGGTTTAATACCTTTCTACAAATTAAAATTTGTAATTTATAAGTTCAACACATTTGCAAGTTAAGTAAACATGTACTATGTTTTATAAGTTTTTAACATAAAACTTGCGCACCCCAACATCTGACATTTTGTCACTGAGCCATTTATCCAGTTTTAAAAAGTCTCGTCTTCCAGCTAGTACGGCTAGAGCAATGGAGAAGTTGTACTGAGGGTGACTGAATAGTGCTGACAACGCCTAAATTACAAAATAAGCATACTACAGTTATAAGCAGAACTGCGGGATTCCTGGAACCGGAACCGGAATTGAGATTTTTCAAAAATTGAAATAGGAATCGGAACCCCCGGAACCAAAAACAGAACCGGAATTCCAAATTTTGCCTGAAACATCTGGAACTTGGAACCGGAACTGCCCATCACTAATACTAATTAATAGCAATGGCCAGTTCGGGTTCCGGGTAAAATTTGGAATTCTAGTTCCGGTTCCTATTCCGGATTATTGGAAAATCTCAATTCCGGTTTTAGTTCCGGTGTTTCGGGGGTTCCGCAGTGTGATGAGCAGTTACGGTTTCGGGTTCCGGGCAAAATTTGGAATTCCAATTTTTGGTTCCTATTCCGGATTTTTGGAAAATCTCAATTCCGGTTCCGGTGCTCCATCACTACTAATTAATTAAACGCGTAGTAGTGGGCTACTACAGTATTATTAATGCAACTAAATTTAGCTTATTTTATTTGTTAGTTAGTTAATCTATATTTTTAATTCCATACAATATTTACAAAAGTAAAGGAAAACTTTTGGAACCACAACAATAATAACAACAAAAAAAACACAAAGTAAACTCGTGAACTATAAAATTTTAAAATCTGGAAAATGAAGAAAATTTCAAAGGGTTTTTTGAAGTACGAATTATAATTTTTAGTAAAACGTAGAAAAACGAACCAAAAAAACAATTCAGTTTTACCATAATGACACACTGTAAACTTTCAAAACAAGCGATGTTGATAATTTTTATTGATGATAATACTATTATTAATATAAAGAAATTTTTTCCAAGATTGATAAAAAAATTTTAATTTAAAAACAGCTTACGGAATTATTAGTGTTAATGTCCTTGAGCTCTTTCGATAAATCCAAAATTCGAGTGAGTCTGGCTTGGTCATCTGGGGGACCTTTGTTATACCAGTCTACCATTGAACCTAGGATTATTTTCTTAATTGCTGTCGGCGTCAACTGAAAATGAAAGGTTTTTAAAAATTCAAGATATAAACAAAATTGCTTATTTGTTTGACATTTTTTGGTCTATTTTAAGTGACAGAATAATCCAGGTATAAAAGAAAAAAACAGCGTAAAACAGCGAACGTGTGTCGCATAATTTCATACAAAATAAAATAAACATTTTCGTTAACAGAAATTTAGTAAACTAGCAATTAAGTGTTAATACAGAAATTAAACTTTGAATGATTGATTGTTGAATTTATTATAAAAGCAATAAAAATTTTTTTCGTAACTAAAAAAACAATAATTAATTACATTAGAAGACCACGCGTAATTTAGTACAGAAGGTCCATTAGGATGATTTCCTAGGAAAACGCCCATTAAACTACTGAGCAGATCTTGTCTCAATTGAGTCAACGGAGGCTAAAATTTAAAAAAAAAGTGTAATTGACTAAATTCAGAATTTAAGAAATAAATATTATTATATTTTTTGCATAAAATTTTTGAAAACTGTCAATGAAGTTCTAAGCCCAAAATAAAATCCCAATGTTAGGGACTGCACCTTGATTTTTTTAGAAACTATACCCGAAAATTTTTAGAAACAATCCACAATGAAAAATGAAAACCCGTATTTTAACCAGTTATTAATAAAATTGATTTTTTTATAGCTGAAGCGGGCCGGCGATGGATATTCCATATTGTCGCCTAATACCCTATATCAGCACTGTTGTTGATGTAGTCTAAATAAAATTGATTTACAACTTTGGCGTTAAAATGTTGTTAAAAATTTAAATATGAAGTTTAAGTGCATACCGGTAACTGAAGCAACGCCAGAACCAAGAGTTCCGGACAGTGTTGAGCCGGGTAGCTGAACACCTGAATGACTTCTTGATACAAACCAGAAGTTTCCGCCAGTCTTAGGAGAACATCAACCAAATCCAACGATTTCCTGAGGTAGAAAATAAGTTACATTATGTAATAAGATATATATGTTATATATGTTAGTAAAATTTTGTAAAATATTTCAATAGCTCACTTAATAATTTTTTACAAAATTGAATAAAGAACCAACGAGATATTTATTTAAAACTATTTTATTTTGTGATTATTTCTTGTTTTTTAAAACTTTGATTTAAACATATGTTCAGACCTGTGCACGGTTTGAAAATGCCCCCCCCCGCTTTATTGGAGGATTTGCCCCCCAGGGAATAATGAAAAAGTAGGTACCCAAAAATTATGACGCCATTTTTTTACCTATTATGACGCCATCATTGCGAAATTTTTGCAGTTTTTAACCTAATTAAATGCAATTTAAGCTATTTTAGACCATTTTTACCTTATTTACCTTAATTTATTTTTACCTGTTTTTGTCCCTTTTTTCCCTTTTCCTTTCGTTTTTTCTCATATTTGTCTCTTTTTTTCTTTCCCTCCTGCTTGCCCCCCCCTTTTATTGCCCCCCTCGTTTCAAAAAAGTTGCCCCCCCCCCCGTTTTGAAATTGCCCTCCCATTATAACCCCGGGGGGAGGGGACAGTGCACAGGTCTGTATGGTTGTTCTATATGTGTGTTGTGTGTGGCTGTATTTAAAAGTATTATATAGAGTTTTCGATTAAATTTAAACTAAAGAATTTGACAAAAAAAAACTATTGCTTATTAATACCATGAAGCAACTTCTTTTGTGTCCTCTAGCGGGGATTTCAAACAATCGGTTTGTACAGGACGGTGTGGATAATCAATCAAACAGAATACATCTGGGTTTCTTAGAATCTGAGCTATCCAGGACAACTAAATTTAAGAACTACGTAATTTAAAAATTAAAAAAAAAACAATATAAAAATATGTTATGTTACAAAAAAATTCATACATCAATAGCAAATAAGTAAGTAAGTCTAAATTTAAAAAGTTATAAGTTAAAAAACATTTTACGCGTTTTGAAAGTTGTTATTTTTTCTACTTTGAAATTTTTTAATGAATAGTTTGATAGACTCACTTTTAAAACAACAATAATAACTTTTAAAATTCACAAAATGTTAAAAGCAAATCATTTGTTGTTTTTTTTAGTGATCAACTTATGCTCGAGATTTGATAAATTTATGCTCGAAAAAGTTAATAGTGGAAGTTACTAACCTGTCCAGTTTTATTTGTCCACAAAGATGCAGTTAATATATTCACAGGAAAAAGGTTTTGACCTAAACCACTAAGTAAGGCCCTTGTGAGAAGAAGAAGACCGGCCCTGTCTTTTACCAAAAAGTTCGGATGATCTAATTCTTGGACGACTAACGACCAATTTAAATCTGGAACCTGAAAGAAAAATTATATGTAAAATACTGAAATAAATACAAGCTACCAGTGATTCAAAATAGGATCCTAAATACTGTGAAATAAACTTTGGCGAAGTCAGTTGTTTTCAAGCAATTTCTGGATTGTCCGTTTATTCTGAAAATTTGAGTCAAAACATCGGTCGAGTAACAAAAAAACAGAACTAAATCGCTGCAATTAAAAAAAAGCAGTGCCTTACCAGTTCGTTAAGGACCTGGCAGAACGAGGCCACGTCCCATGTGCTGGGCGGTTCCGGTGGGTTGTCGCCGGAGTCCTGGACCAGTGGTAGTCCGGGGCGAAGTCCGCTGTGTGTTCGGAGCATCATGGCCAATACGCGGGCCACGGCCGGCGGGTCCACGGCCTGCACGCCGAGGGAGCGGAGTTGTTGGCGGCATACTTCTGCGCTGGTCGTGAAGGCGTAGCCGATCTCTTGGATCTGGAGGGCCAGGTTGGCCTGAACCCCTTTCACGGAGCTCATGTCCAGGACGAGCGGGAGGTCGAAGGCGGGATCGCTGTCCGCTGATTGGTCCCCGCTGCTCGACCCACTCGCGAAAAGCCACGGGAGTAATACTGCCGGACTGTTTTCCGCCGGAAAATCTAAAAAATTTAAAATCTATCGCAAGGCCACTATATTAATTTGTATCAGAAACTGTAACAATAGATTTATTTTTGATTCCTTTAAAATGAACATTTAGAATAACCTAGATAAAGGGCCCAAAATAAAAGCCCTGAAAATATAAACTAAAAATAGTAAGCTCCTTCCTACCCCCCATAGGTGAGAAAAAGGGGGGGGGGCAGGTTGGGGTCCACCACCCCCCTAGCCTCGAAATTTTGGGCCCCCCCTAGACGAAAATCTAGGCCCCCCCCTCCCCCCAAATTTCCGAATTTTTTACCCCTGACCCCCCTCTAGATTTTGAAATCTGACCCCCCACCCCTCCCCTCTCGGGAAAATTTTAGGTACCTTTTTTATACTAAATTTTCTTCCAAAAACGTGAATTTTCATCAAATATTCATGCTTTTACACCCTTTTTATACATGAATATGGCTTTTTATTCAATAAAATGTAGTATTATCCTATAAAAAAACAATTATTAAAGTTATTATGGTTTAAAACTGTTTTGCTTTGGACACCGGACCCCACCTGACCCCCCTCTAGATTTCAAAATTTTGCACCCCGGGTCGACTCCCCCTAAAAAGCTAGGGGGTCCGGACCCCCCTGGGACCTCCCTCCTAGAATTCAAAATTCGATTTACCCCGGGTAACCACACCCCCCCCTAGCTTTCCCGACCGTGCTCACCTATGCTACCCCCGCTCGGCCAAACATGAGCTGTTGTAATTATTGCGCTTGTAGATGTATTGTTTTATAAGAAACAACAAAATCCATATAAA